>JASGCC010002312.1:0-29257 GCA_030067915.1 Hydractinia echinata
TAAATAAAGCGCTACCACAGCGCCCAGGTAATTGCTGAGTTCCAGCAATCATGTCAAATTAAGAAGAATGTATTTCTTGGAGTCCAATTGTCTCATTTATCACATTTATAAGGTCAAGTCCAAAATCAGTTCAATTAAGTCCCACAGTCAATCGTTTCACTGTTAAAAGCGATGCAACCTAGTAATATCAGAAAAATATCGCTAAATACATGTTGGTACGAATATGTGACGCAACCGTTGTAACTCAAACGGACTGATACGTTAGAAGTCAATGAAATTAGTTTTTGAAACTGTCTCTATTTCTTCAGCGCGCGCTAACGGCTAGGATTGGTCCACAGTAAAAAATGACTTATTTATCTAAATTTTTAAATAAAGCGCTACCACAGCGCCCAGTGTAATTGCTGAGTTCCAGCAATCATGTCAAATTAAGAAGAATGTTATTTCTTGGAGTCCAATTGTCTCATTTATCACATTTATAAGGTCAAAGTCCAAAATCAGTTCAATTAAGTCCCACAGTCAATCGTTTCACTGTTAAAAGCGATGCAACCTAGTAATATCAGAAAAATATCGCTAAATACATGTTGGTACGAATATGTGACGCAACCGTTGTAACTCAAACGGACTGATACCGTTAGAAAGTCAATGAAATGTAGTTTTGAAACTGTCTCTATTTCTTCAGCGCGCGCTAACGGCTAGGATTGGTCCCACAGTGAAAAATGACTTATTTATCTAAATTTTTAAATAAAGCGCTACCACAGCGCCCAGTGTAATTGCTGAGTTCCAGCAATCATGTCAAATTAAGAAGAATGTTATTTCTTGGAGTCCAATTGTCTCATTTATCACATTTATAAGGTCAAAGTCCAAAATCAGTTCAATTAAGTCCCACAGTCAATCGTTTCACTGTTAAAAGCGATGCAACCTAGTAATATCAGAAAAATATCGCTAAATACATGTTGGTACGAATATGTGACGCAACCGTTGTAACTCAAACGGACTGATACCGTTAGAAAGTCAATGAAATGTAGTTTTGAAACTGTCTCTATTTCTTCAGCGCGCTAACGGCTAGGATTGGTCCCACAGTGAAAAATGACTTATTTATCTAAATTTTTAAATAAAGCGCTACCACAGCGCCAGTGTAATTGCTGAGTTCCAGCAATCATGTCAAATTAAGAAGAATGTTATTTCTTGGAGTCCAATTGTCTCATTTATCACATTTATAAGGTCAAAGTCCAAAATCAGTTCAATTAAGTCCCACAGTCAATCGTTTCACTGTTAAAAGCGATGCAACCTAGTAATATCAGAAAAATATCGCTAAATACATGTTGGTACGAATATGTGACGCAACCGTTGTAACTCAAACGGACTGATACCGTTAGAAAGTCAATGAAATGTAGTTTTTGAAACTGTCTCTATTTCTTCAGCGCGCGCTAACGGCTAGGATTGGTCCCACAGTAAAAAATGACTTATTTATCTAAATTTTTAAATAAAGCGCTACCACAGCCCAGTGTAATGCTGAGTTCCAGCAATCATGTCAAATTAAGAAGAATGTTATTTCTTGGAGTCCAATTGTCTCATTTATCACATTTATAAGGTCAAAGTCCAAAATCAGTTCAATTAAGTCCCACAGTCAATCGTTTCACAAGCGATGTAGTAATATCAGAAAATATCGCTAAATACATGTTGGTACGAATATGTGACGCAACCGTTGTAACTCAAACGGACTGATACCGTTAGAAAGTCAATGAAATGTAGTTTTTGAAACTGTCTCTATTTCTTCAGCGCGCGCTAACGGCTAGGATTGGTCCCACAGTGAAAAATGACTTATTTATCTAAATTTTTAAATAAAGCGCTACCACAGCGCCCAGTGTAATTGCTGAGTTCCAGCAATCATGTCAAATTAAGAAGAATGTTATTTCTTGGAGTCCAATTGTCTCATTTATCACATTTATAAGGTCAAAGTCCAAAATCAGTTCAATTAAGTCCCACAGTCAATCGTTTCACTGTTCAGAAATATCGCTAAATACATGTCGCTGGTACACGAATATGTGACGCAACCGTTGTAACTCAAACGGACTGATACCGTTAGAAAGTCAATGAAATGTAGTTTTTGAAACTGTCTCTATTTCTTCAGCGCGCGCTAACGGCTAGGATTGGTCCCACAGTAAAAAATGACTTATTTATCTAAATTTTTAAATAAAGCGCTACCACAGCGCCCAGTGTAATTGCTGAGTTCCAGCAATCATGTCAAATTAAGAAGAATGTTATTTCTTGGAGTCCAATTGTCTCATTTATCACATTTATAAGGTCAAAGTCCAAAATCAGTTCAATTAAGTCCCACAGTCAATCGTTTCACTGTTAAAAGCGATGCAACCTAGTAATATCAGAAAAATATCGCTAAATACATGTTGGTACGAATATGTGACGCAACCGTTGTAACTCAAACGGACTGATACCGTTAGAAAGTCAATGAAATGTAGTTTTTGAAACTGTCTCTATTTCTTCAGCGCGCGCTAACGGCTAGGATTGGTCCCACAGTAAAAAATGACTTATTTATCTAAATTTTTAAATAAAGCGCTACCACAGCGCCCAGTGTAATCGCTGAGTTCCAGCAATCATGTCAAATTAAGAAGAATGTTATTTCTTGGAGTCCAATTGTCTCATTTATCACATTTTAAGGTCAAAGTCCAAAATCAGTTCATAAGTCCCACAAGTCAATCGTTTCACTGTTAAATAGCGATCGCAACCTAGTAATATCAGAAAAATATCGCTAAATACATGTTGGTACGCAATATGTGACGCAACCGTTGTAACTCAAACGGACTGATACCGTTAGAAAGTCAATGAAATGTAGTTTTGAAACCGTCTCTATTTCTTCAGCGCACGCTAACGGCTAGATTAGTCCCACAGTAAAAAATGACTTATTTATCTAAATTTTTTAATAAAGCGCTACCACAGCGCCCAGTGTAATTGCTGAGTTCCAGCAATCATGTCAAATTAAGAAGAATGTTAATTTCTTGTGATCCAATTGTGTCATTTATCACATTTATAAGGTCAAAAGTCAAAATCAGTTCAATTAAGTCCCACAGTCAATCGTTTCACTGTTAAAAGCGATGCAACCTAGTAATATCATAGAAAAATATCGCTAAATACATTGTTGGTACGAATATGTGAACGCAACGTTTTAACTCAAACGGACTGATACCGTTAGAAAGTCAATGAAATGTAGTTTTTGAACTGTCTCTATTTCTTCAGCGCCGCTAACGCTAGATTGGTTCCCACAGTGAAAATGACTTATTTATCTAAATTTTTAAATAAGCGCTACCACAGCGCCCAGTGTAATCGCTTGAGTTCAGCAATCATGTCAAATTAAGAAGAATGTATTTCTTGGAGGCCAATTGTCTCATTTATCACATTTATAAGGTCAAAGTCCAAAATCAGTTCAATTAAGTCCCACAGTCAATCGTTTCACTGTTAAAAAGCGATGCCACCTAGTATTATCAGAAAAATATCGCTAAATACATGTTGGTACGAATATGTGACGCAACCGTTGTAACTCAAACGGACTGATACCGTTAGAAAGTCAATGAAATGTAGTTTTTGAAACTGTCCTATTTCTTCAGCGCGCGCTAACGGCTAGGATTGGTCCCACAGTGGAAAAATGGACTTATTTATCTAAATTTTTAAATAAAGCGCTACCACAGCGCCCAGTGTAATGCTGAGTTCCAGCAATCATGTCAATTAAGAAGAATGTATTTCTTGGAGTCCAATTGTCTCATTTATCACATTTATAAGGTCAAAGTCCAAAATCAGTCCAATTAAGTCCCACAGTCAATCGTTTCACTGTTAAAAGCGATGCAACCTAGTAATATCAGAAAAATATCGCTAAATACATGTTGGTACGAATATGTGGAACGCAACCGTTGTAACTCAAACGGACTGATACCGTTAGAAGTCAATGAAATGTAGTTTTTTGAAACTGTCTCTATTTCTTCAGCGCGCGCTAACGGCTAGGATTGGTCCCACAGTAAAAAATGACTTATTTATCTAAATTTTTAAATGAAAGCGCTACCACAGCGCCCAGTGTAATTGCTGAGTTCCAGCAATCATGTCAAATTAAGAAAGAATGTTATTTCTTGAGTCCAATTGTCTCTATTTATCACATTTATAAGGTCAAAGTCCAAAATCAGTTTCAATTAAGTCCCACAGTCAATCGTTTCACTGTTAAAAGCGATGCAACCTAGTAATATCAGAAAAATATCGCTAAATACATGTTGGTACGAATATGTGACGCAACCGTTGTAACTCAAACGGATTGATACCGTTAGAAAGTCAATGAAATGTAGTTTTGAAACTGTCTCTATTTCTTCAGCGCGCGCTAACGGCTAGGATTGGTCCACAGTAAAAAATGACTTATTTATCTAAATTTTAAATAAAGCGCTACCACAGCGCCCAGTGTAATGGCTGAGTTCCAGCAATCATGTCAAATTAGAAGATTTATTTCTTGGAGTCCAATTGGCTCATTTATCACATTTATAAGGTCAAAGTCCAAAATCAGTCAATTAAGTCCCACAGTCAATCGTTTCACTGTTAAACGATGCAACCTAGTAATATCAGAAAATATCGCTAAATACATGTTGGTACGGAATATGTGACGCAAACCGTTGTAACTCAAACGGACTGATACCGTTAGAAAGTCAATTGAAATGTAGTTTTGAAACTGATCTCTATTTCTTCAGCGCAGCGCTAACGGCTAGGATTGGTCCCACAGTAAAAAAATGACTTATTTATCTAAATTTTAAATAAAGCGCTACCACAGCGCCCAGTGTAATCGCTGAGTTCCAGGCAATCATTGTCAAATTAAGAAGATGTTATTTCTTGTGGTTCCAATTGGTCTCATTATCACATTTATAAGTTCAAAGTCCAAAATCAGTTCAATAAAGTCCCACAGTCAATCGTTTCACTGTTAAAAGCGATGCAACCTAGTAATATCAGAAAAATATCGCTAAATACATGTTGGTACGAATATGTGACGCAACCGTTGTAACTCAAACGGACTGATACCGTTAGAAAGTCAATGAAATGTAGTTTTTGAAACTGTCTCTATTTCTTCAGCGCGCGCTAACGGCTAGGATTGGTCCCACAGTAAAAAATGACTTATTTATCTAAATTTTTAAATAAAGCGCTACCACAGCGCCCAGTGTAATGCTGAGTTCCAGCAATCATGTCAAATAAAGAAGAATGTTATTTCTTGGAGTCCAATTGTCTCATTTATCACATTTATAAGGTCAAAGTCCAAAATCAGTTCAATTAAGTCCCACAGTCAATCGTTTCACTGTTAAAAGCGATGCAACCTAGTAATATCAGAAAAATATCGCTAAATACATGTTGGTACGAATATGTGACGCAACCGTTGTAACTCAAACGGACTGATACCGTTAGAAAGTCAATGAAATGTAGTTTTTGAAACTGTCTCTATTTCTTCAGCGCGCGCTAACGGCTAGGATTGGTCCCACAGTAAAAAATGACTTATTTATCTAAATTTTTAAATAAAGCGCTACCACAGCGCCCAGTGTAATTGCTGAGTTCCAGCAATCATGTCAAATTAAGAAGAATGTTATTTCTTGGAGTCCAATTTGCTCATTTATCACATTTATAAGGTCAAAGTCCAAAATCAGTTCAATTAAGTCCACAGTCAATCGTTTCACTGTTAAAAGCGATGCAACCTAGTAATATCAGAAAAATATCGCTAAATACATGTTGGTACGAATATGTGACGCAACCGTTGTAACTCAAACGACTGATACCGTTAGAAAGTCAATGAAATGTAGTTTTTGAAACTGTCTCTATTTCCTTCAGCGCGCGCTAACGCTAGGATTGGTCCCACAGTGAAAAATGACTTATTTTATCTAAATTTTTAATAAAGCGCTACCACAGCGCCCAGTGTAATCGCTGAGTTCCAGCAATCATGTCAAATTAAGAAGAATGTTATTTCTTGGAGTCCAATTGTCTCATTTATCACATTTATAGGTCAAAGTCCAAAATCAGTTCAATTAAGTCCCACAGTCAATCGTTTCACTGTTAAAAGCGATGCAACCTAGTAATATCAGAAAAATATCGCTATAATACATGTTGGTACGAATATGTGGACGCAACCGTTGTAACTCAAACGGACTGATACCGTTAGAAAGTCAATGAATGTAGTTTTTGAAACTGTCTCTATTTCTTCAGCGCTGCGCTAACGGCTAGATTGGTCCCACAGTAAAAATGACTTATTTATCTAAATTTTTAAATAAAGCGCTACCACAGCGCCAGTGTAATCGCTGAGTTCCAGCAATCATGTCAAATTAAGAAGATTGTTATTTCCTGGAGTCCAATTGTCTCATTTATCACATTTATTAAGGTCAAAGTCCAAATCAGTTCAATTAAGTCCACAGTCAATCGTTTCACTGTTAAAAAGCGATTGCAACCTAGTAATATCAGAAAATATCGCTAATACATGTTGTACGAATATGTGACGCAACCGTTGTAACTCAAACGGAACTGATACCGTTAGAAAGTCAATGAAATGTAGTTTTTTGAAACTGTCTCTATTTCTTCAGCGCGCTGAACGGCTAGGATTGGTCCCCATGTAAAAATGACTTATTTATCTAAATTTTTAAATAAAGCCTACCACACGCCCAGTGTAATTGCTGAGTTCCAGCAATCATGTCAAATTAAGAAGAATGTTTTTCTTGGAGTCCAATTGTCTCATTTATCACAATTTATAAGGTCAAAGTCCAAAATCAGTTCAATTAAGTCCCACAGTCAATCGTTTCACTGTTAAAAGCGATGCAACCTAGTAATATCAGAAAATATCGCTAAATACATGTTGGTACGAATATGTGACGCAACCGTTGTAACTCAAACGGACTGATACCGTTAGAAAGTCAATGAAATGTAGTTTTTGAAACTGTCTCTATTTCTTCAGCGCGCGCTAACGGCTAGGATTGGTCCCACAGTAAAAATGACTTATTTATCTAAATTTTTAAATAAAGCGCTACCACAGCGCCCAGTGTAATCGCTGAGTTCCAGGCAATCATGTCAAATTAAGAAGAATGTTATTTCTTGGAGTCCAATTGTCTCATTTATCACATTTATAAGGTCAAAGTCCAAAATCAGTTCAATTAAGTCCCACAGTCAATCGTTTCACTGTTAAAAAGCGATGCAACCTAGTAATATCAGAAAAATATCGCTAAATACATGTTGGTACGAATATGTGACGCAACCGTTGTAACTCAAACGGACTGATACCGTTAGAAAGTCAATGAAATGTAGTTTTTGAAACTGTCTCTATTTCTTCAGCGCGCGCTAACGGCTAGGATTGGTCCCACAGTAAAAAATGACTTATTTATCTAAATTTTTAAATAAAGCGCTACCACAGCGCCCAGTGTAATGCTGAGTTCCAGCAATCATGTCAAATTAAGAAGAATGTTATTTCTTGGAGTCCAATTGTCTCATTTATCACATTTATAAGGTCAAAGTCCAAAATCAGTTCAATTAAGTCCCACAGTCAATCGTTTCACTGTTAAAAGCGATGCAACCTAGTAATATCAGAAAAATATCGCTAAATACATGTTGGTACGAATATGTGACGCAACCGTTGTAACTCAAACGGACTGATACCGTTAGAAAGTCAATGAAATGTAGTTTTTGAAACTGTCTCTATTTCTTCAGCGCGCGCTAACGGCTAGGATTGGTCCCACAGTAAAAAATGACTTATTTATCTAAATTTTTAAATAACAGCGCTACCACAGCGCCCAGTGTAATCGCTGAGTTCCAGCAATCATGTCAAATTAAGAAGAATGTTATTTCTTGAGTCCAATTGTGTCATTTTATCACATTTATAAGGTCAAAGTCAAAATCATTCAATTAAGTCCCACAGTCAATCGTTTCACTGTTTAAAACGATGCAACCTAGTAATATCAGAAAAATATCGCTAAATACATGTTAGTACGAATATGTGACACAACCGTTGTAACTCAAACGACTGATCGTTAGAAGTCAATGAAATGTAGTTTTTTGAAACTGTCTCTATTTCTTCAGCGCGCGCTAACGGCTAGGATTGGTCCCACAGTAAAAAAATGACTTATTTATCTAAATTTTAAATAAAGCGCTACCACAGCGCCCCAGTGTAATCGCTGAGTTCCAGCAATCATGTCAAATTAAAAGAATGTTATTTCTTGGAGTCCAATTGTCTCATTTATCACATTTATAAGGTCAAAGTCCAAAATCAGTTCAATTAAGTCCCACAGTCAATCGTTTCACTGTTAAAAGCGATGCAACCTAGTAATATCAGAAAAATATCGCTAAATACATGTTGGTACGAATATGTGACGCAACCGTTGTAACTCAAACGGACTGATACCGTTAGAAAGTCAATGAAATGTAGTTTTTGAAACTGTCTCTATTTCTTCAGCGCGCGCTAACGGCTAGGATTGGTCCCACAGTAAAAAATGACTTATTTATCTAAATTTTTAAATAAAGCGCTACCACAGCGCCCAGTGTAATCGCTGAGTTCCAGCAATCATGTCAAATTAAGAAGAATGTTATTTCTTGGAGTCCAATTGTCTCATTTATCACATTTATAAGGTCAAAGTCCAAAATCAGTTCAATTAAGTCCCACAGTCAATCGTTTCACTGTTAAAAGCGATGCAACCTAGTAATATCAGAAAATATCGCTAAATACATGTTGGTACGAATATGTGACGCAACCGTTGTAACTCAAACGGACTGATACCGTTAGAAAGTCAATGAAATGTAGTTTTTGAAACTGTCTCTATTTCTTCAGCGCGCGCTAACGGCTAGGATTGGTCCCACAGTAAAAAATGACTTATTTATCTAAATTTTTAAATAAAGCGCTACCACAGCGCCCAGTGTAATTGCTGAGTTCCAGCAATCATGTCAAATTAAGAAGAATGTTATTTCTTGGAGTCCAATTGTCTCATTTATCACATTTATAAGGTCAAAGTCCAAAATCAGTTCAATTAAGTCCCACAGTCAATCGTTTCACAGTTAAAAGCGATGCAACCTAGTAATATCAGAAAAATATCGCTAAATACATGTTGGTACGAATATGTGACGCAACCGTTGTAACTCAAACGACTGATACCGTTAGAAAGTCAATGAAATGTAGTTTTTGAAACTGTCTCTATTTCTTCAGCGCGCGCTAACGGCTAGGATTGGTCCCACAGTAAAAATGACTTATTTATCTAAATTTTTAAATAAAGCGCTACCACAGCGCCCAGTGTAATCGCTGAGTTCCAGCAATCATGTCAAATTAAGAAGAATGTTATTTCTTGGAGTCCAATTGTCTCATTTATCACATTTATAAGGTCAAAGTCCAAAATCAGTTCAATTAAGTCCCACAGTCAATCGTTTCACTGTTAAAGCGATGCAACCTAGTAATATCAGAAAAATATCGCTAAATACATGTTGGTACGAATATGTGACGCAACCGTTGTAACTCAAACGACTGATACCGTTAGAAAGTCAATGAAATGTAGTTTTTGAAACTGTCTCTATTTCTTCAGCGCGCGCTAACGGCTAGGATTGGTCCCACAGTAAAAAATGACTTATTTATCTAAATTTTTAAATAAAGCGCTACCACAGCGCCCAGTGTAATTGCTGAGTTCCAGCAATCATGTCAAATTAAGAAGAATGTTATTTCTTGGAGTCCAATTGTCTCATTTATCACATTTATAAGGTCAAAGTCCAAAATCAGTTCAATTAAGTCCCACAGTCAATCGTTTCACTGTTAAAAGCGATGCAACCTAGTAATATCAGAAAATATCGCTAAAATACATGTTGGTACGAATATGTGACGCAACCGTTGTAACTCAAACGGACTGATACCGTTAGAAAGTCAATGAAATTAGTTTTTGAAACTGTCTCTATTTCTTCAGCGCGCGCTAACGGCTAGGATTGGTCCCACAGTAAAAAATGACTTATTTATCTAAATTTTTAAATAAAGCGCTACCACAGCGCCCAGTGTAATTGCTGAGTTCCAGCAATCATGTCAAATTAAGAAGAATGTTATTTCTTGGAGTCCAATTGTCTCATTTATCACATTTATAAGGTCAAAGTCCAAAATCAGTTCAATTAAGTCCCACAGTCAATCGTTTCACTGTTAAAAGCGATGCAACCTAGTAATATCAGAAAAATATCGCTAAATACATGTTGGTACGAATATGTGACGCAACCGTTGTAACTCAAACGGACTGATACCGTTAGAAAGTCAATGAAATGTAGTTTTTGAAACTGTCTCTATTTCTTCAGCGCGCGCTAACGGCTAGGATTGGTCCCACAGTGAAAAATGACTTATTTATCTAAATTTTAAATAAAGCGCTACCACAGCGCCCAGTGTAATTGCTGAGTTCCAGCAATCATGTCAAATTAAGAAGAATGTTATTTCTTGGAGTCCAATTGTCTCATTTATCACATTTATAAGGTCAAAGTCCAAAATCAGTTCAATTAAGTCCCACAGTCAATCGTTTCACTGTTAAAAGCGATGCAACCTAGTAATATCAGAAAAATATCGCTAAATACATGTTGGTACGAATATGTGACGCAACCGTTGTAACTCAAACGGACTGATACCGTTAGAAAGTCAATGAAATGTAGTTTTTGAAACTGTCTCTATTTCTTCAGCGCGCGCTAACGGCTAGGATTGGTCCCACAGTGAAAAATGACTTATTTATCTAAATTTTTAAATAAAGCGCTACCACAGCGCCCAGTGTAATTGCTGAGTTCCAGCAATCATGTCAAATTAAGAAGAATGTTATTTCTTGGAGTCCAATTGTCTCATTTATCACATTTATAAGGTCAAAGTCCAAAATCAGTTCAATTAAGTCCCACAGTCAATCGTTTCACTGTTAAAAGCGATGCAACCTAGTAATATCAGAAAAATATCGCTAAATACATGTTGGTACGAATATGTGACGCAACCGTTGTAACTCAAACGGACTGATACCGTTAGAAAGTCAATGAAATGTAGTTTTTGAAACTGTCTCTATTTCTTCAGCGCGCGCTAACGGCTAGGATTGGTCCCACAGTAAAAAATGACTTATTTATCTAAATTTTTAAATAAAGCGCTACCACAGCGCCCAGTGTAATCGCTGAGTTCCAGCAATCATGTCAAATTAAGAAGAATGTTATTTCTTGGAGTCCAATTGTCTCATTTATCACATTTATAAGGTCAAAGTCCAAAATCAGTTCAATTAAGTCCCACAGTCAATCGTTTCACTGTTAAAAGCGATGCAACCTAGTAATATCAGAAAAATATCGCTAAATACATGTTGGTACGAATATGTGACGCAACCGTTGTAACTCAAACGGACTGATACCGTTAGAAAGTCAATGAAATGTAGTTTTTGAAACTGTCTCTATTTCTTCAGCGCGCGCTAACGGCTAGGATTGGTCCCACAGTGAAAAATGACTTATTTATCTAAATTTTTAAATAAAGCGCTACCACAGCGCCCAGTGTAATTGCTGAGTTCCAGCAATCATGTCAAATTAAGAAGAATGTTATTTCTTGGAGTCCAATTGTCTCATTTATCACATTTATAAGGTCAAAGTCCAAAATCAGTTCAATTAAGTCCCACAGTCAATCGTTTCACTGTTAAAAGCGATGCAACCTAGTAATATCAGAAAAATATCGCTAAATACATGTTGGTACGAATATGTGACGCAACCGTTGTAACTCAAACGGACTGATACCGTTAGAAAGTCAATGAAATGTAGTTTTTGAAACTGTCTCTATTTCTTCAGCGCGCGCTAACGGCTAGGATTGGTCCCACAGTGAAAAATGACTTATTTATCTAAATTTTTAAATAAAGCGCTACCACAGCGCCCAGTGTAATTGCTGAGTTCCAGCAATCATGTCAAATTAAGAAGAATGTTATTTCTTGGAGTCCAATTGTCTCATTTATCACATTTATAAGGTCAAAGTCCAAAATCAGTTCAATTAAGTCCCACAGTCAATCGTTTCACTGTTAAAAGCGATGCAACCTAGTAATATCAGAAAAATATCGCTAAATACATGTTGGTACGAATATGTGACGCAACCGTTGTAACTCAAACGGACTGATACCGTTAGAAAGTCAATGAAATGTAGTTTTTGAAACTGTCTCTATTTCTTCAGCGCGCGCTAACGGCTAGGATTGGTCCCACAGTAAAAAATGACTTATTTATCTAAATTTTTAAATAAAGCGCTACCACAGCGCCCAGTGTAATTGCTGAGTTCCAGCAATCATGTCAAATTAAGAAGAATGTTATTTCTTGGAGTCCAATTGTCTCATTTATCACATTTATAAGGTCAAAGTCCAAAATCAGTTCAATTAAGTCCCACAGTCAATCGTTTCACTGTTAAAAGCGATGCAACCTAGTAATATCAGAAAAATATCGCTAAATACATGTTGGTACGAATATGTGACGCAACCGTTGTAACTCAAACGGACTGATACCGTTAGAAAGTCAATGAAATGTAGTTTTTGAAACTGTCTCTATTTCTTCAGCGCGCGCTAACGGCTAGGATTGGTCCCACAGTGAAAAATGACTTATTTATCTAAATTTTTAAATAAAGCGCTACCACAGCGCCCAGTGTAATTGCTGAGTTCCAGCAATCATGTCAAATTAAGAAGAATGTTATTTCTTGGAGTCCAATTGTCTCATTTATCACATTTATAAGGTCAAAGTCCAAAATCAGTTCAATTAAGTCCCACAGTCAATCGTTTCACTGTTAAAAGCGATGCAACCTAGTAATATCAGAAAAATATCGCTAAATACATGTTGGTACGAATATGTGACGCAACCGTTGTAACTCAAACGGACTAATACCGTTAGAAAGTCAATGAAATGTAGTTTTTGAAACTGTCTCTATTTCTTCAGCGAGCTGCTAACGGCTAGGATTGGTCCCACAGTAAAAAATGACTTATTTATCTAAATTTTTAAATAAAGCGCTACCACAAGCGCCCAGTGTAATCGCTGAGTTCCAGCAATCATGTCAAATTAAGAAGAATTTATTTCTGGAGTCCAATTGTCTCATTTATCACATTTATAAGGTCAAAGTCCAAAATCAGTTCAATTAAGTCCCACAGTCAATCGTTTCACTGTTAAAAGCGATGCAACCTAGTATATCAGAAAAATATTCGCTAAATACATGTTGGTACGAATATCTGACGCAACCGTTGTAACTCAAACGGACTGATACCGTTAGAAAGTCAATGAAATTAGTTTTTGAAACTGTCTCTATTTCTTCAGCGCGTGCTAACGGCCAGGATTGGTTCCACAGTAAAAATGACTTATTTATCTAAATTTTAAATAAAGCGTTACCACAGCGCCCAGTGTAATTGCTGAGTTCCAGCAATCATGTCAAATTAAGAAGAATGTTATTTCTTGGAGTCCAATTGTCTCATTTATCACATTTATAAGGTCAAAGTCCAAAATCAGTTCAATTAAGTCCCACAGTCAATCGTTTCACTGTTAAAAGCGATGCAACCTAGTAATATCAGAAAAATATCGCTAAATACATGTTGGTACGAATATGTGACGCAACCGTTGTAACTCAAACGGACTGATACCGTTAGAAAGTCAATGAAATGTAGTTTTTGAAACTGTCTCTATTTCTTCAGCGCGCGCTAACGGCTAGGATTGGTCCCACAGTAAAAAATGACTTTTTATCTAAATTTTTAAATAAAGCGCTACCACAGCGCCCAGTGTAATCGCTGAGTTCCAGCAATCATGTCAAATTAAGAAAAATTTTATTTCCTGGAGTCCAATTGTCTCATTTAACACATTTATAAGGTCAAAGTCCAAAATCAGTTCAATTAAGTCACACAGTCAATCGTTTCACTGTTAAAAGCGATGCAACCTAGTAATATCACAAAATATGCTAAATACATGTTGGTACGAATATCTGACGCACCCGTTGTCTCTAAAACGGACTGATACCGTTTTATTATTATTATTATTATTATTATTATTATTCATATTTACACAGGTTGACTACGTCAGAATATATACATATCTGGTATCAATGCAGGACCTGTACAAAAATAAATGAAAGTAAAAGCTAAAAATACTATAAAAATTTTGTTTCGAAGAGGCATAGTTAGTAAGTGCAGCACTCTTGGATAAAGACGAGTGATGAGTAAGCAAGTAGGCACGTATCAGGATAAGTCACTGTGAAGGAGAATGGCATAGTTGATCGTAAGTGTGAATGTGTGACTATATATATTAAAATGTGTCAAATAATCAAGTAAATAAATAAGTTATTAAAATAAAATTTTCAGACACTGAGTCAAAAAGAGGCATCAGAATTGTTAAAACACCAACTGAGGTGAAATACTATGACAGACTACTAAGAAAGCACAAGTTCAGACATCATCATACACATTTGATACTGTTTCAAAAGAGGCGTGAGAAGTGATAGAAACACCGATTGAAGTTATGAAAGAAAGACTACCAGGAAAATCATGACTGGCTAGGCACAATACATAAGTCACATATGAATATATATTACCATTCGTGCTTAGAAATATACCGTTTAAAATTGACAAAAGATTTTTCATTTCGTACATCCAAGTTCAGTGTATTGAACAATTGTGCACCATAGTAGCTCGTAGTCTTTCGGCCAGCTTCTGTTCTAACTTTTGGTAATCTTATCTGCGACTTGTTACCTCTCGTGTTGATATTATGATTCACCAGCTCGTATTGAATATTGCTAACGTTATCAATTTTATGGAGAATCTTGAAAACATCTGTGACAGCTTTTCTTTTACGTTCGTTTTCAATAGAAATCGAATGTTCTCCAGTATTATGAATGATAGTGTTAGCACGATTATGAAGTCCTTCAAATTTCATTTTCCAAGAATTACTTTGGTTACAATATACAGGATAACAGTAGTGAAATATTGGTTTGATCAACGCGTTATATATGGAATTAGCTACCACAGGAGAAATCTGATGTCGTAATTTCTTCAACAAGTATATACGAGAGCAAATCTTCTTATACACCTTGCTGTAGTGTTCGTTCAGGTTCAGATGAGAATCTAACGTTATACCAAGATATTCGTAAGTATCAGACTGGTTGATGGTAGTAGATAAAATTTCAACATTACAATCATCCACATTTGACAATCTATTTCTATACATAACAAATTCGGTTTTTCCTTTTTTCATGTTGAGAATAAGACAATTATCTCTAATCCAGGATTGTACAACATCAGCTTCTTTGTTAATAACGGATACAATGTGACGTTCGTTTTTATGAGAGTAGTACAACACTGTGTCATCAGCGTATTTCAAAATAGAGCAGTTCTTTAATCGAAAATGCAAATCATTCAGAAGAATGATGAACAAAAGAGGGCCAAGAATGGATCCCTGTGGAACACCATGAGTGATACTCTCCGTTCTAGAACTGGTACCTTCAAAATTTACTAATTGGGATCTATTGAATAAATAGTCACTTATCCATGATAGCTCATTCTCTGTTATACCGTAGTATGGTAATTTGTGAAGTAAACATGAATGGTTCACGGTGTCAAATGCTTTAGAAAAGTCCATATAAAGTACTCCAGTCTTGTTTCCTTTGTCCATGTTATTACGTATATGGTTGACTAGGTTGGTAACAGCATGCTGTGTGGATCTTTTCTTACGGAAGCCATATTGATAAGGACTGAAGAGGCCGTTCGATTCAAAGTACTGTGATAGTTGATCAAAGGCAATTTTTTCAACTACTTTCGATATCACGTTGAGGACGGATATTGGACGATAATTTGAGAACAAATGTTTTGCTTCTGACTTGTATATAGGTGTTACTTTGGCAGTCTTTTCGATCGTTGGAAAAATGCCAGATTTGAAACTGTGATTAATCAAAAATGATAGCGGTGCTGCTAGTTCCTCAGCTGCATCCTTTATAAGTAAAGCTGGGAGATCGTCAATACCGGAAGCTTTTGATGAATTAATTTCTTTCAACACTTTGATCGTCTCTGAAATTTCAACATGTTGGAATTTGAATGATAAATGTTGTGGATTGACGTTAGTTAGATAAAAGGATCCATTAAATGGCAACCATGTTAAATTCGTGATAGATGGAATGGAATTTACAAGTGTAGATCCTACTGTTGCAAAAAAGTGGCAGAATCCATCAGCTATTAGCTTCTTATCTGTGATAGTTTCATTTCCAATTTTAAATGATCTAGATGCACTTTCATTGTTTTTTACAGGATACGACTTTTTGATTTGCTTCCAGAAGTCTTTCGGGCTGGTACCGTTCTCCCGAAAAAGTGAGCGGATGTGATTTGCTTTTGCTTGTCGAATGAGATACGACACGAGATTTCGCACTCTTCTGTAACTTGACCAGTCATTTTCACTATTTGTACGTTTTGCACAACGGAGATAATAATCACGAGTGTTCATTTTCGTTTTAATATCTCTCGACATCCAAGGATTCTGCATACCTCGAATTTTCCTTTCAACTAATGGTGCATGTTTGTTGATAACAATTGTCAAATAATGTTTGAACAAGTTCCATGATGAATTCATATTATCTTCAACAAAGCAATTTTTCCACGGCACATTTCTAAGTTCATCCTTAAAATGATCCTTGTTATATTTTGAATAATCACGAGTAAACAATTTACGAGAAGCGTATTTCTTTACATGCATTTTACGAACAATTCCCACAAGGTCGTGGTCACTGATGGAGTTGGCATCAACAAAAGATTTTGATATTTTTGTTGAATCTGTTGTCAAAAAGATATCGATTAACGTTTTACTAATACTTGTAGTTCTCGTTGCTTCTTTTATCATTTGTTTAAAACCATTAGTAGCAAAAATATCTTTTATATCGACATGGTCGTTTGGTTTCAAATAGTTACAATTTAGATCACCGGTAATTAAGCATTCTTTACCTTCATCCGTAACGGTTGTTATCATGTCATTAAGTTTTGCGTCGAAGTTTATGTCGATGTACTTTGAGTTATCAGGGGGTTTATATACTGAACATAATAAAATTGATTTTGTGTTAGGAATAAGAATTTCTATCCAGATACCTTCAATTCCTTCAGTTTCTAGATCATACCGTCGTTGGTAACTTATATCCTCACGAATATACATCAAAACACCGCCATGCGGTCCATTTTTACGGTCTCTACGTTCAACAATATATCCTGGAATGTGAAGTATGGAAGTACTTAATGAAGAGTTCAAGTGTGTCTCTGTAATACAAAAAATCGATACCTGATTTTTCGAGTCTGATAATAATAACTTGATTCTATCCAATTTTTCGAATAAACCATTAACATTTTGATGTATGATTTTCATTCCTCGTTGACTGAGAAACGATATAAATCCAGGATTCAGCGAATGATCGGATTCCAAATCGTCCGCGTCGTGTGTACCACATAAGTTACAAAACAAGCGTTCTTCTCCTTGTTCGTAAACATCTTTAAAACATTTTAGGTGACAACGATTTGCACAGTTGTGGCATTTGTCAAACTTTTGATTCTTTCGGATAACTTTTGTACAATTTGGGCATGTATATCTCGGTCCGGGACAACTTTCTACGTCTCCAGAAATAATCAGCAACAACGCGATTAAACTCTTTGGTGAATAAGGTCTTGTATCCACATATCTTCTTCTGTTTACCCATAAACTGGAATAACCATGTTTCAATAAATAGATATCATGTGTTTGGTCAACTCCAAAAGTAAGGCTTATACCATCAGAAGTTATAAAACTTGGTTTTTTTATATAGATAAAAGTATAAATTGATAACAACAACACGAGCAACACGTCCGCTCTCGGTGCCGCCATTGTTAGAAAGTCAATGAATATTGTTTTTGAAACTGTCTCTATTTCTTCAGCGCGCGCTAACGGCTAGGATTGGTCCCACAGTAAAGAATGACTTATTTATCTAAATTTTCAAATAAAACGTTACGACAGCGCCCAGTGTAATTGCTGAGTTCCAGCAATAATGTCAAGTTAAGAAAAATGTTATTTCTTGGAGTCCAATTGTCTCATTTATCACATTTATAAGGTCAAAGTCCAAAATCAGTTCCATTAAGTCCCACAGTCAATCGTTTCACTGTTAAAAGCGATGCAACCTAGTAATATCAGAAAAATATCGCTAAATACATGTTGGTACGAATATGTGACGCAACCGTTGTAACTCAAACGGACTGATACCGTTAGAAAGTCAATGAAATGTAGTTTTTGAAACTGTCTCTATTTCTTCAGCGCACGCTAACGGCTAGGATGGGTCCCACAGTGAAAAATGACTTATTTATCTAAATTTTTAAATAAAGCGCTACCACAGCGCCCAGTGTAATTGCTGAGTTCCAGCAATCATGTCAAATTAAGAAGAATGTTATTTCTTGGAGTCCAATTGTCTCATTTATCACATTTATAAGGTCAAAGTCCAAAATCAGTTCAATTAAGTCCCACAGTCAAT
The DNA here is from genome assembly GCA_030067915.1 of Hydractinia echinata. Taxonomy (NCBI): domain Eukaryota; kingdom Metazoa; phylum Cnidaria; class Hydrozoa; order Anthoathecata; family Hydractiniidae; genus Hydractinia; species Hydractinia echinata. Next base: position 18,491 of record JASGCC010002312.1, read on the forward strand.
CGTTTCACTGTTAAAAGCGATGCAACCTAGTAATATCAGAAAAGTATCGCTAAATACATGTTGGTACGAATATGTGACGCAACCGTTGTAACTCAAACGGACTGATACCGTTAGAAAGTCAATGAAATGTAGTTTTTGAAACTGTCTCTATTTCTTCAGCGCGCGCTAACGGCTAGGATTGGTCCCACAGTGAAAAATGACTTATTTATCTAAATTTTTAAATAAAGCGCTACCACAGCGCCCAGTGTAATTGCTGAGTTCCAGCAATCATGTCAAATTAAGAAGAATGTTATTTCTTGGAGTCCAATTGTCTCATTTATCACATTATAAGGTCAAAGTCCAAAATCAGTTCAATTAAGTCCCACAGTCAATCGTTTCACTGTTAAAAGCGATGCAACCTAGTAATATCAGAAAAATATCGCTAAATACATGTTGGTACGAATATGTGACGCAACCGTTGTAACTCAAACGGATTGATACCGTTAGAAAGTCAATGAAATGTAGTTTTTGAAACTGTCTCTATTTCTTCAGCGCGCGCTAACGGCTAGATTGGTCCCACAGTAAAAAATGACTTATTTATCTAAATTTTTAAATAAAGCGCTACCACAGCGCCCAGTGTAATTGCTGAGTTCCAGCAATCATGTCAAATTAAGAAGAATGTTATTTCTTGGAGTCCAATTGTCTCATTTATCACATTTATAAGGTCAAAGTCCAAAATCAGTTCAATTAAGTCCCACAGTCAATCGTTTCACTGTTAAAAGCGATGCAACCTAGTAATATCAGAAAATATCGCTAAATACATGTTGGTACGAATATGTGACGCAACCGTTGTAACTCAAACGGACTGATACCGTTAGAAAGTCAATGAAATGTAGTTTTTGAAACTGTCTCTATTTCTTCAGCGCAGCGCTAACGGCTAGGATTGGGTCCCACAGTAAAAATGACTTATTTATCTAAATTTTTAAATAAAGCGCTACCACAGCGCCCAGTGTAATTGCTGAGTTCCAGCAATCATGTCAAATTAAGAAGAATGTTATTTCTTGGAGTCCAATTGTCTCATTTATCACAATTTATAAGGTCAAAGTCCAAAATCAGTTCAATTCAGTCCCACAGTCAATCGTTTCACTGTTAAAAGCGATGCAACCTAGTAATATCAAAAAATATCGCTAAATACATGTTGGTACGAATATGTGACGCAACCGTTGTAACTCAAACGGACTGATACCGTTAGAAAGTCAATGAAATGTAGTTTTTGAAACTGTCTCTATTTCTTCAGCGCGCGCTAACGGCTAGGATTGGTCCCACAGTAAAAAATGACTTATTTATCTAAATTTTTAAATAAAGCGCTACCACAGCGCCCAGTGTAATTGTTGAGTTCCAGCAATCATGTCTAATTAAGAAGAATGTTATTTCTTGGAGTCCAATTGTCTCATTTATCACATTTATAAGGTCAAAGTCCAAAATCAGTTCAATTAAGTCCCACAGTCAATCGTTTCACTGTTAAAAGCGATGCAACCTAGTAATATCAGAAAAATATCGCTAAATACATGTTGGTACGAATATGTGACGCAACCGTTGTAACTCAAACGGATTGATACCGTTAGAAAGTCAATGAAATGTAGTTTTTGAAACTGTCTCTATTTCTTCAGCGCGCGCTAACGGCTAGGATTGGTCCCACAGTAAAAAATGACTTATTTATCTAAATTTTTAAATAAAGCGCTACCACAGCGCCCAGTGTAATTGCTGAGTTCCAGCAATCATGTCAAATTAAGAAGAATGTTATTTCTTGGAGTCCAATTGTCTCATTTATCACATTTATAAGGTCAAAGTCCAAAATCAGTTCAATTAAGTCCCACAGTCAATCGTTTCACTGTTAAAAGCGATGCAACCTAGTAATATCAGAAAAATATCGCTAAATACATGTTGGTACGAATATGTGACGCAACCGTTGTAACTCAAACGGACTGATACCGTTAGAAAGTCAATGAAATGTAGTTTTTGAAACTGTCTCTATTTCTTCAGCGCGCGCTAACGGCTAGGATTGGTCCCACAGTAAAAAATGACTTATTTATCTAAATTTTTAAATAAAGCGCTACCACAGCGCCCAGTGTAATTGCTGAGTTCCAGCAATCATGTCAAATTAAGAAGAATGTTATTTCTTGGAGTCCAATTGTCTCATTTATCACATTTATAAGGTCAAAGTCCAAAATCAGTTCAATTAAGTCCCACAGTCAATCGTTTCACTGTTAAAAGCGATGCAACCTAGTAATATCAGAAAAATATCGCTAAATACATGTTGGTACGAATATGTGACGCAACCGTTGTAACTCAAACGGATTGATACCGTTAGAAAGTCAATGAAATTTAGTTTTTGAAACTGTCTCTATTTCTTCAGCGCGCGCTAACGGCTAGGATTGGTCCCACAGTAAAAAATGACTTATTTATCTAAATTTTTAAATAAAGCGCTACCACAGCGCCCAGTGTAATTGCTGAGTTCCAGCAATCATGTCAAATTAAGAAGAATGTTATTTCTTGGAGTCCAATTGTCTCATTTATCACATTTATAAGGTCAAAGTCCAAAATCAGTTCAATTAAGTCCCACAGTCAATCGTTTCACTGTTAAAAGCGATGCAACCTAGTAATATCAGAAAAATATCGCTAAATACATGTTGGTACGAATATGTGACGCAACCGTTGTAACTCAAACGGACTGATACCGTTAGAAAGTCAATGAAATGTAGTTTTTGAAACTGTCTCTATTTCTTCAGCGCGCGCTAACGGCTAGGATTGGTCCCACAGTAAAAAATGACTTATTTATCTAAATTTTAAATAAAGCGCTACCACAGCGCCCAGTGTAATTGCTGAGTTCCAGCAATCATGTCAAATTAAGAAGAATGTTATTTCTTGGAGTCCAATTGTCTCATTTATCACATTTATAAGGTCAAAGTCCAAAATCAGTTCAATTAAGTCCCACAGTCAATCGTTTCACTGTTAAAAGCGATGCAACCTAGTAATATCAGAAAAATATCGCTAAATACATGTTGGTACGAATATGTGACGCAACCGTTGTAACTCAAACGGATTGATACCGTTAGAAAGTCAATGAAATGTAGTTTTTGAAACTGTCTCTATTTCTTCAGCGCGCGCTAACGGCTAGGATTGGTCCCACAGTAAAAATGACTTATTTATCTAAATTTTTAAATAAAGCGCTACCACAGCGCCCAGTGTAATCGCTGAGTTCCAGCAATCATGTCAAATTAAGAAAATGTTATTTCTTGGAGTCCAATTGTCTCATTTATCACATTTATAAGGTCAAAGTCCAAAATCAGTTCAATTAAGTCCCACAGTCAATCGTTTCACTGTTAAAAGCGATGCAACCTAGTAATATCAAAAAATATTCGCTAAATACATGTTGGTACGAATATGTGACGCAACCGTTGTAACTCAAACGGACTGATACCGTTAGAAAGTCAATGAAATGTAGTTTTTGAAACTGTCTCTATTTCTTCAGCGCGCGCTAACGGCTAGGATTGGTCCCACAGTAAAAATGACTTATTTATCTAAATTTTTAAATAAAGCCTACCACAGCGCCCAGTGTAATTGCTGAGTTCCAGCAATCATGTCAAATTAAGAAAAATGTTATTTCTTGGAGTCCAATTGTCTCATTTATCACATTTATAAGGTCAAAGTCCAAAATCAGTTCAATTAAGTCCCACAGTCAATCGTTTCACTGTTAAAAGCGATGCAACCTAGTAATATCAGAAAAATATCGCTAAATACATGTTGGTACGAATATGTGACGCAACCGTTGTAACTCAAACGGACTGATACCGTTAGAAAGTCAATGAAATGTAGTTTTTGAAACTGTCTCTATTCTTCAGCGCGCGCTAACGGCTAGGATTGGTCCCACAGTAAAAAATGACTTATTTATCTAAATTTTTAAATAAAGCGCTACCACAGCGCCCAGTGTAATTGCTGAGTTCCAACAATCATGTCAAATTAAGAAGAATGTTATTTCCTGGAGTCCAATTGTCTCATTTATCACATTTATATGGTCAAAGTCCAAAATCAGTTCAATTAAGTCACACAGTCAATCGTTTTACTGTTAAAAGCGATGCAACCTAGTAATATCAGAAAAATATCGCTAAATACATGTTGGTACGAATATGTGACGCAACCGTTGTACTCAAACGGACTGATACCGTTAGAAAGTCAATGAAATGTAGTTTTTGAAACTGTCTCTATTTCTTCAGCGTGCGCTAACGGCTAGGATTGGTGCCACAGTAAAAATGACTTATTTATCTAAATTTTTAAATAAAGCGCTACCACAGCGCCCAGTGTAATTGCTGAGTTCCAGCAATCATGTCAAATTAAGAAGAATGTTATTTCTTGGAGTCCAATTGTCTCATTTATCACATTTATAAGGTCAAAGTCCAAAATCAGTTCAATTAAGTCCCACAGTCAATCGTTTCACTGTTAAAAGCGATGCAACCTAGTAATATCAGAAAAATATCGCTAAATACATGTTGGTACGAATATGTGACGCAACCGTTGTAACTCAAACGGACTGATACCGTTAGAAAGTCAATGAAATGTAGTTTTTGAAACTGTCTCTATTTCTTCAGCGCGCGCTAACGGCTAGGATTGGTCCCACAGTAAAAAATGACTTATTTATCTAAATTTTTAAATAAAGCGCTACCACAGCGCCCAGTGTAATTGCTGAGTTCCAGCAATCATGTCAAATTAAGAAGAATGTTATTTCTTGGAGTCCAATTGTCTCATTTATCACATTTATAAGGTCAAAGTCCAAAATCAGTTCAATTAAGTCCCACAGTCAATCGTTTCACTGTTAAAAGCGATGCAACCTAGTAATATCAGAAAAATATCGCTAAATACATGTTGGTACGAATATGTGACGCAACCGTTGTAACTCAAACGGATTGATACCGTTAGAAAGTCAATGAAATGTAGTTTTTGAAACTGTCTCTATTTCTTCAGCGCGCGCTAACGGCTAGGATTGGTCCCACAGTAAAAAATGACTTATTTATCTAAATTTTTAAATAAAGCGCTACCACAGCGCCCAGTGTAATTGCTGAGTTCCAGCAATCATGTCAAATTAAGAAGAATGTTATTTCTTGGAGTCCAATTGTCTCATTTATCACATTTATAAGGTCAAAGTCCAAAATCAGTTCAATTAAGTCCCACAGTCAATCGTTTCACTGTTAAAAGCGATGCAACCTAGTAATATCAGAAAAATATCGCTAAATACATGTTGGTACGAATATGTGACGCAACCGTTGTAACTCAAACGGATTGATACCGTTAGAAAGTCAATGAAATGTAGTTTTTTGAAACTGTCTCTATTTCTTCAGCGCGCGCTAACGGCTAGGATTGGTCCCACAGTAAAAAATGACTTATTTATCTAAATTTTAAATAAAGCGCTACCACAGCGCCAGTGTAATTGCTGAGTTCCAGCAATCATGTCAAATTAAGAAGAATGTTATTTCTTGGAGTCCAATTGTCTCATTTATCACATTTATAAGGTCAAAGTCCAAAATCAGTTCAATTAAGTCCCACAGTCAATCGTTTCACTGTTAAAAGCGATGCAACCTAGTAATATCAGAAAAATATCGCTAAATACATGTTGGTACGAATATGTGACGACAAACCGTTGTAACTCAAACGGATTGATACCGTTAGAAAGTCAATGAAATGTAGTTTTTGAAACTGTCTCTATTTCTTCAGCGAGCGCTAACGGCTAGGATTGGTCCCACAGTAAAAATGACTTATTTATCTAATTTTTAAATAAAGCGTACCACAGCGCCCAGTGTAATTGCTGAGTTCCAGCAATCATGTCAAATTAAGAAGAATGTTATTTCTTGGAGTCCAATTGTCTCATTTATCACATCTATAAGGTCAAAGTCAAAATCAGTTCAATTAAGTCCCACAGTCAATCGTTTCACTGTTAAAAGCGATGCAACCTAGTAATATCAGAAAATATCGCTAAATACATGTTGTACGAATATGTGACGCAACCGTTGTAACTCAAACGGATTGATACCGTTAGAAAGTCAATGAAATGTAGTTTTTGAAACTGTCTCTATTTCTTCAGCGCGCGCTAACGGCTAGATTGGTCCCACAGTAAAAAATGACTTATTTATCTAAATTTTTAAATAAAGCGCTACCACAGCGCCCAGTGTAATCGCTGAGTTCCAGCAATCATGTCAAATTAAGAAGAATGATATTTCTTGGAGTCCAATTGTCTCATTTATCACATTTATAAGGTCAAGTTCCAAAATCAGTTCAATTAAGTCCCACAGTCAATCGTTTCACTGTTAAAAGCGATGCAACCTAGTAATATCAGAAAAATATCGCTAAATACATGTTGGTACGAATATGTGACGCAACCGTTGTAACTCAAACGGACTGATACCGTTAGAAAGTCAATGAAATGTAGTTTTTGAAACTGTCTCTATTTCTTCAGCGCGCGCTAACGGCTAGGATTGGTCCCACAGTAAAAAATGACTTATTTATCTAAATTTTTAAATAAAGCGCTACCACAGCGCCCAGTGTAATCGCTGAGTTCCAGCAATCATGTCAAATTAAGAAGAATGTTATTTCTTGGAGTCCAATTGTCTCATTTATCACATTTATAAGGTCAAAGTCCAAAATCAGTTCAATTAAGTCCCACAGTCAATCGTTTCACTGTTAAAAGCGATGCAACCTAGTAATATCAGAAAAATATCGCTAAATACATGTTGGTACGAATATGTGACGCAACCGTTGTAACTCAAACGGACTGATACCGTTAGAAAGTCAATGAAATGTAGTTTTTGAAACTGTCTCTATTTCTTCAGCGCGCGCTAACGGCTAGGATTGGTCCCACAGTAAAAAATGACTTATTTATCTAAATTTTAAATAAAGCGCTACCACAAGCGCCCAGTGTAATGCTGAGTTCCAGCAATCATGTCAAATTAAGAAGAATGTTATTTCTTGGAGTCCAATTGTCTCATTTATCACATTTATAGGTCAAAGTCCAAAATTCAGTTCAATTAAGTCCACAGTCAATCGTTTCACTGTTAAAAGCGATGCAACCTAGTAATATCAGAAAAATATCGCTAAATACATGTTGGTACGAATATGTGACGCAAACCGTTGTAACTCAAACGGATTGATACCGTTAGAAAGTCAATGAAATGTAGTTTTGAAACTGTCTCTATTTCTTCAGCGCGCGCTAACGGCTAGGATTGGTCCCACAGTAAAAATGACTTATTTATTCTAAATTTTTAAATAAAGCGCTACCACAGCGCCCAGTGTAATTGCTGAGTTCCAGCAATCATGTCAAATTAAGAAGAATGTTATTTCTTGGAGTCCAATTGTCTCATTTATCACATTTATAAGGTCAAAGTCCAAATCAGTTCAATTAAGTCCCACAGTCAATCGTTTCACTGTTAAAAGCGATGCAACCTAGTAATATCAGAAAAATATCGCTAATACATGTTGGTACGAATATGTGACGCAACCGTTGTAACTCAAACGGACTGATACGTTTAGAAAGTCAATTGAAATTGTAGTTTTTGAAACTGTCTCTATTTCTTCAGCGCCGCTAACGGCTAGGATTGGTCCCACAGTAAAAAATGACTTATTTATCTAAATTTTAAATAAAGCGCTACCACAGCGCCCCAGTGTAATTGCTGAGTTCCAGCAATCATGTCAAATTAAGAAGAATGTTATTTCTTGGAGTCCAATTGTCTCATTTATCACATTTATAGGTTCAAAGTCCAAAATCAGTTCAATTAAGTCCCACAGTCAATCGTTTCACTGTTAAAGCGATGCAACCTAGTAATATTCAGGAAAATATCGCTAAATACATGTTGGTACGAATATGTGACGCAACCGTTGTAACTCAAACGGACTGAATACCGTTAGAAAGTCAATGAAATGTAGTTTTTGAAAACTGTCTCTATTTCTTCAGCGCGCGCTAACGGCTAGATTGGTTCCCACAGTAAAAAATGACTTATTTATCTAAATTTTTAAATAAAAGCGCTACCCAGCGCCCAGTGTATTGCTGAGTTCCAGCCAATCATGTCAATTAAGAAGAATGTTATTTCTTGAGTCCAATTGTCTCATTTTATCACATTTATAAGGTCAAAGTCCAAAATCAGTTCAATTAAGTCCCACAGTCAATCGTTTTCACTGTTAAAAGCGATGCAACCTAGTAATATCAGAAAAATATCGCTAAAATACATGTTGGTACGAATATGTGACGCAACCGTTTAACTCAAACGGATGATACCGTTAGAAAGTCAATGAAATGTAGTTTTTGAAACTGTCTCTATTTCTTCAGCGCGCGCTTAACGGCTAGGATTGGTCCACAGTAAAAATTGACTTATTTATCTAAATTTTTAAATAAAGCGCTACCACAGCGCCCAGTGTAATCGCTGAGTTCCAGCAATCATGTCAATTAAGAAGAATGTTATTTCTTGGAGTCCATTGTGTCATTTATCACATTTATAAGGTCAAAGTCCAAAATCAGTTCAATTAAGGTCCCACAGTCAATCGTTTCACTGTTAAAAGCGATGCAACCTAGTAATATCAGAAAAATATCGCTAAATACATGTTGGTACGAATTGTGACGCAACCGTTGTAACTCAAACGGATTGATACCGTTAGAAAGTCAATGAAATGTAGTTTTTGAAACTGTCTCTATTTCTTCAGCGCGGCTAACGGGCTAGGATTGGTCCCACAGTAAAAAATGACTTATTTATCTAAATTTTTAAATAAAGCGCTACCACAAGCGCCCAGTGTAATCGCTGAGTTCCAGCAATCATGTCAAATTAAGAAGAATGTTATTTCTTGGAGTCCAATTGTCTCATTTATCACATTTAAAGGTCAAAGTCCAAAATCAGTTCAATTAAGTCCACAGTCAATCGTTTCACTGTTAAAAGCGATTGCAACCTAGTAATATCAGAAAAATATCGCTAAATACATGTTGGTACGAATATGTGACGCAACCTGTTGTAACTCAAAACGGACTGATACCGTAGAAAGTCAATGAAATGTAGTTTTTGAAACTGTCTCTATTTCTTCAGCGGCGCTAACGGCTAGGATTGGTCCCACAGTAAAAAATGACTTATTTATCTAAATTTTTAAATAAAGCGCTACCACAGCGCCCCAGTTGTAATTGCTGAGTTCCAGCAATCATGTCAAATTAAAAGAATGTTATTTCTTGGAGTCCAATTGTCTCATTTATCACATTTATAAGGTCAAAGTCAAAATCAGTTCAATTAAGTCCCACAGTCAATCGTTTCACTGTTAAAAGCGATGCAACCTAGTAATATCAGAAAATATCGCTAAATACATGTTGGTACGAATATGTGACGCAACCGTTGTAACTCAAACGGACTGATACCGTTAGAAAGTCAATGAAATGTAGTTTTTGAAACTGTCTCTATTTCTTCAGCGGCGCTAACGGCTAGGATTGGTCCCACAGTAAAAAAATGACTTATTTATCTAAATTTTTAAATAAAGCGCTACCACACGCCCAGTGTAATTGCTGAGTTCCAGCAATCATGTCAAATTAAGAAGAATGTTATTTCTTGGAGTCCAATTGTCTCATTTATCACATTATAAGGTCAAAGTTCCAAAATCAGTTCAATTAAGTCCCACAGTCAATCGTTTCACTGTTAAAAGCGATGCAACCTAGTAAATATCAGAAAAAATATCGCTAAATACACTGTTGGTACGAATATGTGACGCAACCGTTGTACTCAAACGGACTTGATATCCGTTAGAAAGTCAATGAAAATGTAGTTTTTGAAACTGTCTCTATTTCTTCAGCGCGCGCTAACGGCTAGGATTGTCCCACAGTAAAAAATGACTTATTTATCTAAATTTTTAAATAAAGCGCTACCACAGCGCCCAGTGTAATTGCTGAGTTCCAGCAATCATGTCAAATTAAGAAGAATGTTATTTCTTGGAGTCCAATTGTCTCATTTATCACATTTATAAGGTCAAAGTTCCAAAATCAGTTCAATTAAGTCCCACAGTCAATCGTTTCACTGTTAAAAGCGATGCAACCTAGAATATCAGAAAAATATCGCTAAAAACATGTAGTACCAATATGTGACACAACCGTTGTAAACTCAAACGGATTGATATCGTTAGAAAGTCATGAAATGTAGTTTTTGAAACTGTCTCTATTTCTTCAGCGCGCGCTAACGGCTAGGATTGGTCCACAGTAAAAATGACTTATTTATCTAAATTTTTAAATAAAGCGCTACCCAACGCCCAGTGTAATCGCTGAGTTCCAGCATACTGTCAATTAAGAAGAATGTTATTTCTTGGAGTCCAATTGTCTCATTTATCACATTATAGGTCAAAGTCCAAAATCAGTTCATTAAGTCCCAACAGTCAATCGTTTCACTGTTAAAAGCGATGCAACCTAGTAATATCATAAAAATATCGCTAAATACATGTTGGTACGAATATGTGACGCAACCGTTGTAACTCAAACGGACTGATACCGTTAGAAAGGCAATGAAATGTAGTTTTGAAACTGTCTCTATTTCTTCAGCGCGCGCTAACGGCTAGGATTGGTCCCACAGTAAAAAATGACTTATTTATCTAAATTTTAAATAAAGCGCTACCACAGCGCCCAGTGTAATTGCTGAGTTCCAGCAATCATGTCAAATTAAGAAGAATGTTATTTCTTGGAGTCCAATTGTCTCATTTATCACATTTATAAGGTCAAAGTCCAAAATCAGT
>JASGCC010002313.1:0-29251 GCA_030067915.1 Hydractinia echinata
GGACAAATAGAACATATGGAACAAATGGAACAAATGGAACAAATGGAACAAATGGAACAAATAGAACAAATAGAACAAATAGAACAAATGGAACAAATGGAACAAATGGAACAAATGGAACAAATGGAACAAATGGAACAAATGGACAAATGGGAACAAATGGAACAAATGGAACAAATGGAACAAATGGAACAAATGGACAAATGGAACAAATGGAACAAATGGAACAAATGGAACAAATGGAACAAATGGGACAAATGAAACAAATGGAACAAATGGAACAAATGGGACAAATGGAACAAATGGAACAAATGGAGCAAATGGAACAAATGGAACAAATGGACAAATGGAACAAATGGAACAAATGGAACAAATGGGACAAATGGAACAAATGGAACAAATGGAACAAATAGAACAAATGGAACAAATAGAACAAATGGAGCAAATGGAACAATGGAGCAAATGGGACAAATGGAACAAATGGAACAAATGGAACAAATGGAACAAATGGAACAAATGGAACAAATGGAACAAATGGGACAAATGGGACAAATAGAACAAATGGAGCAAATGGGACAAATGGACAAATGGAACAAATGGAACAAATGGAACAAATGGACAAATGGAACAAATGGAACAAATGGAACAAATAGAACATATGGAACAAATGGAACAAATGGAACAAATGGAACAAATGGAACAAATAGAACATATGGAACAAATGGTACAAATGGAACAAATGGAACAAATGGAACAAATGGAACAAATGGAACAAATGGAACAAATGGAACAAATGGAACAAATGGAACAAATAGAACAAATAGAACAAATAGAACAAATGGAACAAATGGAACAAATAGAACATATGGAACAAATGGTACAAATGGAACAAATGGGACAAATAGAACATATGGAACAAATGGAACAAATGGAACAAATGGAACAAATGGAACAAATAGAACAAATAGAACAAATGGAACAAATGGAACAAATGGAACAAATGGAACAAATAGAACAAATGGAACAAATGGGACAAATGGAACAAATGGAGCAAATGGAACAAATGGAACAAATGGAACAATTGGGACAAATGGAAAAAATGGAGCAAATGGAACAAATAGAACAAATGGAACAAATGGAACAAATAGAACAAATGGAACAAATGGGAACAAATGGAACAAATGGAACAAATAGAACATATGGAACAAATAGAACAAATGGTACAAATGGAACAAATGGAACAAATGGAACAAATGGAACAAATAGAACAAATGGAACAAATGGAACAAATGGACAAATGGAACAAATAGAACATATGGAACAAATGGTACAAATGGAACAAATGGAACAAATGGAACAAATGGAACAAATGGAACAAATAGAACAAATGGAACAAATGGAACAAATAGAACAAATGGAACAAATGGAACAAATGGAACAAATGGAACAAATGGAACAAATGGAACAAATGGAACAAATGGAACAAATAGAACAAATAGAACAAATAGAACAAATGGAACAAATGGAACAAATGGAACAAATGGAACAAATGGAACAAATGGAACAAATGGGACAAATGGAACAAATGGACAAATGGGACAAATGGACAAATGGGACAAATGGACAAATGGAACAAATGGAACAAATGGAACAAATGGAACAAATGGAACAAATGGAACAAATGGAACAAATGGAACAAATGGAACAAATAGAACAAATGGAACAAATGGAACAAATGGAACAAATGGAACAAATGGAACAAATGGAACAAATGGACAAATGGACAAATGGAACAAATGGAACAAATGGAACAAATAGAACAAATGGAACAAATGGAACAAATGGAACAAATAGAACAAATGGTACAAATGGAACAAAGGGAACAAAGGGAACAAATGGAACAAATGGGACAAATGGGACAAATGGAACAAATGGAACAAATGGAACAAATGGAACAAATGGAACAAATGGAACAAATAGAACAAATGGAACAAATAGAACAAATGGAGCAAATGGAACAAATGGAACAAATGGAACAAATGGAACAAATGGAACAAATAGAACATATGGAACAAATGGAACAAATGGAACAAATGGAACAAATGGAACAAATGGAACAAATGGAACAAATGGAACAAATGGAACAAATGGAACAAATAGAACAAATGGAACAAATGGAACAAATGGAACAAAGAACAAATGGAACAAATGGAACAAATGGAACAAATGGAACAAATGGAACAAATGGAACAAATGGAACAAATAGAACAAATGGAACAAATAGAACAAATGGAGCAAATGGAACAAATGGAACAAATGGAACAAATGGAACAAATGGAACAAATGGAACAAATGGAACAAATGGAACAAATGGAACAAATAGAACAAATGGAACAAATGGACAAATGGAAAAATGGAGCAAATGGAACAAATAGAACAAATGGAACAAATGGAACAAATGGAACAAATGGAACAAATGGGACATATGGAACAAATGGAACAAATGGTACAAATGGAACAAATAGAACAAATGGAGCAAATGGAACAAATGGAACAAATGGAACAAATGAAACAAATGGAACAAATGGAACAAATGGAACAAATGGAACAAATGGAACAAATGGAACAAATGGAACAAATGGAACAAATGGGACAAATAGAACAAATGGAACAAATGGAACAAATAGAACAAATGGAACAAATGGAACAAATGGAACAAATGGAACAAATGGAGCAAATGGAACAAATGGAACAAATGGAACAAATAGAACAAATGGAACAAATGGACAAATGGAACAAATGGAACAAATGGAACAAATGGAACAAATGGAACAAATGGAACAAATGGAACAAATGGAACAAATGGAACAAATGGACAAATAGAACAAATGGAACAAATGGAACAAATAGAACAAATGGAACAAATGGAACAAATGGAACAAATGGAACAAATGGGACAAATGGAAAAAATGGAGCAAATGGAACAAATAGAACAAATGGAACAAATGGAACAAATGGAACAAATGGAACAAATGGAACAAATAGAACAAATGGAACAAATGGAACAAATGGAACAAATGGAACAAATGGAACAAATGGAACAAATGGACAAATGGACAAATGGACAAATGGAGCAAATGGACAAATGGAAAAATGGACAAATGGAACTAATGGAACAAATGGAACAAATGGAACAAATGGAACAAATGGAACAAATGGAACAAATGGAACAAATGGAACAAATGGAACAAATGGAACAAATAGAACAAATAGAACAAATGGAACAAATGGAACAAATAGAACAAATGGAACAAATGGAACAAATGGAACAAATGGAACAAATGGACAAATGGAAAAATGGAGCAAATGGAACAAATAGAACAAATGGACAAATGGAACAAATGGAACAAATGGAACAAATAGAACAAATGGAACAAATGGAACAAATGGAACAAATGGAACAAATGGAACAAATGGACAAATGGACAAATGGGAACAAATGGAAGCAAATGGACAAATGGAAAAATGGAGCAAATGGAACTAATGGAACAAATGGAACAAATGGAACAAATGGAACAAATAGAACAAATGGAACAAATGGACAAATGGAAAAATGGAGCAAATGGAACAAATGGAGCAAATGGACAAATGGAACAAATGGAACAAATGGAACAAATGGAACAAATGGAACAAATGGAACAAATGGAACAAATGGAACAAATGGAACAAATGGAACAAATGGAACAAATGGAACAAATAGAACAAATAGAACAAATGGACAAATGGACAAATGGAGCAAATGGAACAAATAGAACAAATGGAACAAATGGACAAATGGAAAAATGGAGCAAATGGAACAAATAGAACAAATGGAACAAATGGAACAAATGGAACAAATGGAACAAATAGAACAAATAGAACAAATGGGACAAATGGGACAAATGGAACAAATAGAACAAATGGAACAAATGGAACAAATGGAACAAATGGAACAAATGGAACAAATGGACAAATGGAACAAATGGAACAAATGGAACAAATGGAACAAATGGAACAAATGGAACAAATGGAACAAATGGAACAAATGGAACAAATGGAACAAATGGAACAAATGGAACAAATAGAACAAATGGAACAAATGGAACAAATGGAACAAATGGAACAAATGGAACAAATGGAACAAATGGAACAAATGGAACAAATGGAACAAATAGAACAAATGGAGCAAATGGAACAAATGGAACAAATGGAACAAATGGAACAAATGGAACAAATAGAACAAATGGAACAAATGGACAAATGGAACAAATGGAACAAATGGAACAAATGGAACAAATGGAACAAATGGAACAAATGGAACAAATAGAACAAATGGAACAAATGGAACAAATGGACAAATGGAACAAATGGAACAAATGGAACAAATGGAACAAATGGAACAAATGGAACAAATGGAACAAATGGACAAATGAACAATGGAACAAATGGAACAAATGGAACAAATGGAACAAATGGAACAAATAGAACAAATAGAACAAATAGAACAAATGGAACAAATGGACAAATGAACAAATGGAACAAATGGAACAAATGGAACAAATGGAACAAATGGAACAAATAGAACAAATAGAACAAATAGAACAAATGGACAAATGGAACAAATGGACAAATGGAACAAATGGAACAAATGGAACAAATGGAACAAATGGAACAAATGGAACAAATGAACAAATGGAACAAATGGAACAAATGGAACAAATGGAACAAATGGAACAAATGGACAAATAGAACATATGGAACAAATGGAACAAATGGAACAAATGGAACAAATGGAACAAATGGAACAAATGGAACAAATAGAACAAATAGAACAAATGGAACAAATGGAACAAATGGACAAATAGAACATATGGAACAAATGGAACAAATGGAACAAATGGAACAAATGGAACAAATGGAACAAATGGAACAAATGGAACAAATGGAACAAATGGACAAATGGAACAAATGGAACAAATGGAACAAATAGAACATATGGAACAAATGGAACAAATGGAACAAATGGAACAAATGGAACAAATGGAACAAATGGAACAAATGGAACAAA
The DNA here is from genome assembly GCA_030067915.1 of Hydractinia echinata. Taxonomy (NCBI): domain Eukaryota; kingdom Metazoa; phylum Cnidaria; class Hydrozoa; order Anthoathecata; family Hydractiniidae; genus Hydractinia; species Hydractinia echinata. The sequence continues at coordinate 5,108 of JASGCC010002313.1, forward strand.
TGGAACAAATGGAACAAATGGAACAAATGGAACAAATGGAACAAATGGAACAAATGGAACAAATGGACAAATGGAACAAATGGAACAAATGGAACAAATGGAACAAATGGAACAAATGGAACAAATGGAACAAATGGACAAATGGAACAAATGGAACAAATGGACAAATGGAACAAATGGACAAATGGAACAAATGGAACAAATAGAACAAATAGAACAAATAGAACAAATAGAACAAATGGAACAAATGGAACAAATGGAACAATGGAACAAATGGAACAAATGGAACAAATGGACAAATAGAACAATGGAACAAATGGAACAAATGGAACAAATGGAACAAATGGAACAAATGGAACAAATGGAACAAATAGAACAAATAGAACAAATGGAACAAATGGAACAAATGGAACAAATGGAACAAATGGAACAAAGAACAAATGGAACAAATGGAACAAATGGAACAAATGGAACAAATGGAACAAATGGAACAAATGGAACAAATAGAACAAATAGAACAAATAGAACAAATGGAACAAATAGAACAAATAGAACAAATGGAACAAATGGAACAAATGGAACAAATGGAACAAATGGAACAAATGGAACAAATGGAACAAATGGAACAAATAGAACAAATGGAACAAATAGAACAATGGAACAAATAGAACAAATGGAACAAATGGAACAAATGGAACAAATGGAACAAATGGAACAAATAGAACAAATAGAACAAATAGAACAAATGGAACAAATAGAACAAATAGAACAAATAGAACAAATGGAACAAATGGAACAAATGGAACAAATGGAACAAATGGAACAAATGGAACAAATGGAACAAATAGAACAAATGGAACAAATAGAACATATGGAACAAATAGAACAAATGGAACAAATGGAACAAATGGAACAAATAGAACAAATGGAACAAATAGAAATATGGAACAAATAGAACAAATGGACAAATAGAACATGGAACAAATGGAACAAATGGAACAAATGGAACAAATGGAACAAATGGAACAAATGGAACAAATAGAACAAATGGAACAAATGGAACAAATGGAACAAATAGAACAAATAGAACAAATAGAACAAATGGAACAAATGGAACAAATGGAACAAATGGAACAAATGGAACAAATGGAACAAATGGAACAAATAGAACAAATGGAACAAATGGAACAAATAGAACAAATAGAACAAATGGAACAAATGGAACAAATGGAACAAATGGAACAAATGGAACAAATAGAACAAATAGAACAAATAGAACAAATGGAACAAATGGAACAAATGGAACAAATGGAACAAATAGAACAAATGGAACAAATGGAACAAATGGAACAAATGGAACAAATAGAACAAATGGAACAAATGGAACAAATAGAACAAATGGAACAAATGGAACAAATGGAACAAATGGAACAAATGGAACAAATGGAACAAATGGAACAAATGGAACAAATGGAACAAATGGAACAAATGGAACAAATAGAACAAATAGAACAAATGGAACAAATGGAACAAATGGAACAAATGGAACAAATGGAACAAATGGAACAAATGGACAAATGGAACAAATGGAACAAATGGAACAAATGGAACAAATGGACAAATGGAACAAATGGAACAAATGGAACAAATGGAACAAATGGAACAAATGGACAAATGGAACAAATGGAACAAATGAAACAAATGGAACAAATGGAACAAATGGAACAAATGGACAAATGGAACAAATGGAACAAATGGAACAAATGGAACAAATGGAACAAATGGAACAAATGGAACAAATGGAACAAATGGAACAAATAGAACAAATGGAACAAAGAACAAATGGACAAATGGAACAAATGGAACAAATGGAACAAATGGAACAAATGGAACAAATGGAACAAATGGAACAAATGGACAAATGGAACAAATGGAACAAATGGACAAATAGAACAAATGGAGCAAATGGACAAATGGACAAATGGAACAAATGGAACAAATGGAACAAATGGACAAATGGAACAAATGGAACAAATGGACAAATGGAACAAATGGACAAATGGAACAAATGGAACAAATGGAACAAATGGACAAATGGAACAAATAGAACAAATGGAACAAATGGACAAATGGAACAAATGGAACAAATAGAACAAATGGAACAAATGGAACAAATGGAACAAATAGAACAAATGGACAAATGGAACAAATGGAACAAATGGACAAATGGAACAAATGGAACAAATAGAACAAATGGAACAAATGGAACAAATGGAACAAATGGAACAAATGGAACAAATGGACAAATGGAACAAATGGAACAAATGGAACAAATGGAACAAATGGAACAAATGGAACAAATGAAACAAATGGAACAAATGGAACAAATGGACAAATGGAACAAATGGAACAAATGGACAAATGGAACAAATGGAACAAATGGACAAATGGAACAAATGGAACAAATGGAACAAATGGACAAATGGAACAAATGGAACAAATGGAACAAATGGACAAATGAACAAATGGAACAAATGGAACAAATGGACAAATGGAACAAATGGAACAAATGAACAAATGGAACAAATGGAACAAATGGAACAAATGGAACAAATGGAACAAATGGAACAAATGGACAAATGGAACAAATGGAACAAATGGAACAAATAGAACAAATGGAACAAATGGACAAATGGAACAAATGGACAAATGGAACAAATGGACAAATGGAACAAATAGAACAAATGGAACAAATGGGACAAATGGAACAAATGGAACAAATGGAACAAATGGAACAAATAGAACAAATGGAACAAATAGAACAAATGGAACAAATGGAACAAATGGAACAAATGGACAAATGGAACAAATGGAGCAAATGGAACAAATGGAACAAATGGACAAATGGAACAAATAGAACAAATGGAACAAATGGACAAATAGAACAAATAGAACAAATGGAACAAATGGAACAAATGGACAAATGGAACAAATGGAACAAATGGAACAAATAGAACAAATGGAACAAATGGAACAAATGGACAAATGGAACAAATGGAACAAATGGAACAAATGGAACAAATGGACAAATGAACAAATGGAACAAATGGAACAAATGGAACAAATGGAACAAATGGACAAATGGAACAAATAGAACAAATGGAACAAATGGACAAATGGAACAAATGGAGCAAATGGAACAAATGGAACAAATGGAACAAATGGAACAAATGGAACAAATGGAACTAATGGAACAAATGGAACAAATGGAACAAATGGAACAAATGGAACAAATGGAACAAATGGAACAAATGGAACAAATAGAACAAATGGAACAAATGGAACAAATGGAACAAATGGAACAAATGGACAAATGGAACAAATGGAACAAATGGAACAAATGGAACAAAAGAACAAATGGAGCAAATGGAACAAATGGAACAAATAGAACAAATGGAACAAATGGAACAAATGGAACAAATGGAACAAATGGAACAAATGGAGCAAATGGAACAAATGGAACAAATGGAACAAATAGAACAAATGGAACAAATGGAGCAAATGGAACAAATGGAACAAATGGAACAAATAGAACAAATGGAACAAATGGGACAAATGGAGCAAATGGAACAAATGGAACAAATGGAACAAATAGAACAAATAGAACAAATGGAACAAATGGAACAAATGGAACAAATGGAACAAATGGAACAAATAGAACAAATGGAACAAATGGAACAAATGGAACAAATGGACAAATGGGACAAATGGAACAAATGGAACAAATGGAACAAATGGAACAAATGGAACAAATGGAACAAATGGAACAAATGGAACAAATGGAACAAATGGAACAAATGGAACAAATGGAACAAATGGAACAAATGGAACAAATGGAACAAATGGAACAAATGGAACAAATGGAACAAATAGAACAAATGGACAAATGGAACAAATGGAACAAATGGACAAATGGAACAAATGGAACAAATGGAACAAATGGAACAAATGGAACAAATGGAACAAATGGAACAAATGGAACAAATGGAACAAATGGACAAATGAAACAAATGGAACAAATGGAACAAATGGGACAAATGGAACAAATGGAACAAATGGAGCAAATGGAACAAATAGAACAAATGGAACAAATGGACAAATGGAACAAATGGACAAATGGAACAAATGGAACAAATGGAACAAATGGAACAAATGGAACAAATGGAACAAATGGAACAAATGGAACAAATGGAACAAATAGAACAAATGGAACAAATGGAACAAATGGAACAAATGGAACAAATGGGACAAATGGAACAAATAGAACATATGGAACAAATGGTACAAATGGAACAAATGGGACAAATGGAACAAATGGAACAAATGGAACAAATGGACAAATGGAACAAATGGAACAAATGGAACAAATGGAACAAATGGAACAAATGGAACAAATGGAACAAATGGAACAAATGGGACAAATGGAACAAATGGAACAAATGGAACAAATGGAACAAATGGAACAAATGGAACAAATGGAACAAATGGAACAAATGGAACAAATGGAACAAATGGAACAAATGGAACAAATGGAACAAATGGAACAAATGGAACAAATGGAACAAATGGAACAAATGGAACAAATGGAACAAATGGGACAAATGGGACAAATGGAACAAATGGAACAAATGGAACAAATGGAACAAATGGAACAAATGGAGCAAATTCACATTATGTGCCAAAAAACATAATTAAGCATTTTAAAATCACCAACGCAATATTTCTCGTTACGTTTCCGTAGTATGTCTACTTACAGATAAAGTGGAATAAAGTGAAAAATCTCAAAGTAAGCAATAAAGCAATAAACGTTGAAGTAAAATAAAACTCGAAATTGCTTCGCTTGTTTATTGATATTTTGGTGTGACGATTTTGACTTTATGAAATTTTCGAGGTCTCCGTTTATACATTATCACGCTTCTAAAATCGTATTCCAATCAGAAAATACGGAAAATACTAAATATAGTAAGGTCAACTGCGAGTAGATAAAAATATGGTTTGGAGATTTAAGAGTTGGCGCATGCGCAGACTGAATTTTCCGTGTACAGGCGGAACTGAATGAAAGTGGGCATGGTTCATTTAGCAAGAGGTTCTACTAAGGACCAACAAATTTCTGAAACCTACGGCAACGTTTTCTCGATGTCTTACTAGTAAAGATTATTTGTTACCAGGCTACTCAAAGAGAATGCACTGAAGGAATTCGTGTATTAATAAAACTAACTATGAATGGAAAACTTTAGAATGTTACTTTCAGGCATTTTTATATGCTCGTTTTGCCTTTGTCCAGAAAAAATACGTTCTTGATTATGAAATGCTCTTCTTTCGTTTTCTTGCTTTTCGCCATAACCCAACCTCCATCCCAGGTTTTTTTTTCTCTTCTTGATAAAAGGGTCAGCGAGAAAGAAATAGCCCTTGCACCAGCTGGTAGTCTTACAAAGGCAGTCCCAAAAATTGGGGTCGAGGTTGGCTATAACCACCAACAATTTTTCTTTGTAGTCATGAAAGTTAACTTTCGTTTAAAATCAGTAGTAGTACTTTCGTTTTCATAAATTACATTACGGAATTTTACATCTTGTTGAAAAAATAGCAAACATCCGGTTTACCTCATCCTTCATTCCATTAGAAAATTTTCATCAGTTCAACTGAAAAAGATGAACACGTCCAATTTTAAAAAAAAACTGATCAGTTTAAAAGGAACATGAGAAATTCATAAGTTTTTGTTGTTTACACGATCAGTTGTTTCTATCATCAGTTTAAACTGTTAGTTGAAACTGTTTGTGTATTTTAAGTTTTAAATTAAAACAAATGCATCGCATAGAAACCGTCCGTCTGTATAGTTATGCTAAAAATAGATGTTCTTTTCTGTGTATCGAAGCACTTTATATGCTGATTACAAATGAATTACTTCTTGTAAATACTTCATGCAGTGTAAAGAGAAGTATACAGCGTAACTGGTACAAGATGAGTAGTAGAAATGTTCACCTGTTCTCATGCTGGTCATGTTACTCTTGTTTTCGAAGTTTTGTGAATTTAATTTCATGCTGTACAAAAAACACATCAATAATTTGTCAAGAATCATCTCGATGTGTGAGTCATCTGGTAATGTCAAGCCATAATTCGTATGAGTTAGTTAACATCGTAGATGAATCAAGCATCCTCGTAGTTAACAGTGATTCCACCCTGCAGCAGATTACTACAACCTGCGTGAAATAGACTGCTGGTTAAAATGTTGGACATATGTAACGTTATTATGAACATTACTTTTTCTATTTAACTGTATTGTCATTAAGCATTTTGGCTTGTATAACCTTTGTAGTTTTTTGCACAGCTTCTGTTGTTTTTTTGTTGTAAAATGTTTTCTACACCACATAGAGTAGCGTGTAATATTTTTATGTTGGGAACTGAACTTGTAACGGACTAAATTTTCTGCAATCGATAGTCGTTCAGATACAAATACAGAAAAGGCCATAATTACAATGCTCCTGAAAATCAAGTTTTCAAATAGTTAAAAAATAATTCCTATTTTAGTGACATGAAAATTCCTCCCCTCTGAATAATAGCCCACCAGATAACTGCCTTCCACTAACCCCCTGGATAATTTCCCCTCGGACAATTCCCAGCAAAGATAATTGTTACATTTCTCTAAATCTAGGGAGCAAGTATTCAGTAGAAATTTGCGCAGGCAATTGACCAGGGACAATTATATAAGGGGGGGGGGGGGGGGGAGGGTGTGTGCGAAACAAAAGAAAAGTAAGATGGAAAATGAACACGCCAATTTAAAAAAAAAGAATGAAAAAAAAGGATGACGTCAAAAATCTTCCTTCTTTTCTGTTTGCATGGTCATGTTTTCAGTCATCCATTTAAACGGTCTATTTAAAAGAACCGTGTTTTTGCGTGTAGTAAATGTTTTTGGGTGATTTTGCGCTCCAAATTTAAGCTGACACGACTTTTCACATTTTTGACAGATAATTAAGTCTGGATTAAGGTTAAGTAATAATTTATCAGATTACCCACAATCACAATTTAATTAATATCCACTTAAAAAAAGTAAATAAGAACAATGAGACCCTTAGCTTAACTTATCTGTCTATTACGACTAATTTGTTCAGTCATTGTCATTGAACACAAACACAATTATGATATATATATATATATATATATATATATATATATATATATATATATATTTAACTTAATCGACCTTAGGTCGACCGATTGTGTAGAAAAAATGGTCATTAGGTCGACCACGACCTTAGGTCGACCGCTATCGGTCGACCTAACGTTTTTGAGCTACAAATTCCGCATTTCGCATCTAAGCGTCTTTAATAATTACTTTTTAGTCCTTATTTAAGTTTCTCTCATGTGCACATCTATTTTCTTGTAATTTACAAGCGCTTTTGACCCATTATTAGCGTATATTATGTGGTCGACCTAAGGTCGCGTATTTATCTTAAGCATAAATATTGCACCTTAGGTCGACCAGGAGTTTTTTTTATTTTATTTCTTCGGTGATTGCAATATCTTTATTATATTCTGGAATATTAAGCCTTAATATAATTTATCTATAATGTCAATAAAATCGTTACGTTATACAATTTGGGCAATTCTCAAATATATATTTGCCCATATTTTTGACAAAAAGTGATATATTTATGGGTCAGCTAATATTCGATGTTCAACTTGTACGAGGGACTTTTATTTCTGCATACACATTATTTTATAAGAACCTAGTTTATAAGGAAGTTCAGCGTGAAATTCTGCATAATGTTAAGTAGAAATTAGAACGTATTCAGCATGGATTCTTTCATAAAATATAAAAAGGTCGGTTTAACATTACAAATATCGAATAAAAAGTTTTAAAGTACACGTTCCTGCAAAGAAGAGAAAAATATGTCGTTATAATACGGATCTAGGTACACGCTTTTTTTTATAAGAATATACTCCATAAGTATATCGAGGCTGAGAAATGGGTTAAATATTAAGAATAGCCTAAGAATACACCCAGGCTTGACCTTATGAAAATTTGTGTCATGCACAAATTTTGATTAGAAATTTATTTTTTATACTGTATGTTATTTTATTGTCAGCTCACCTGTCTTTTACACTGGGGAATTACATGCTTTCCGGCTGTAGCCATGTTAAGAATATATTTAAGAATATGTGAGGCTGAAATTTGTCAAAAAGTTAAGAATACTGAGGCAGAAACGAAAAAACACTATTCTTATAAAAAAAAAGCGTGTAGTAAAGAAAGTGGCTGCGTCTCCAGTTTCTATCCATTCATAAATTGTTAAGAAATAAACTAGTCAAGAATAAACCCAACCTCTCACACAGGCATTGCGGAGCAATTTTAAAAGTGGAGGGGCTAAATTATTCGGTATTAAAGGATGCCTGGCCATGGTTGGGGTCGACGGGCTAAGAAAATTTTTAAACATGCTTTAAGTTTTGAAATGTTGCGCTCCAAAGCGTTCAGGAGATTATATATAGAAATATAGAAACGCCATATTTTATGTAAGATATATTTTCAAAATAAGCAATATCGAAGCAAAATAAAGGTTATGCAGAGAAAGGCTATAGTATATGACAACTACCAGTCCTCCTTTGTAAATTTTCCGAATACTCGCTTTCTGTTGCCGTCCGATTGAACAAATGCGTTGGCAATTTTGCTCAGGTCTGGTTTGTTAGTCCTATCTTTTTGGAAATTGAGAATCGAGATGGAGTTGAAACGAGTTGGAAGCATTGTTGATCTCATACGGAGTATGTGTATGTATTGATCAATTAATAATTGATTAAAACACATGATAACCTTATAATAAAATAGTCTGAGCCTAGAAATACGAACAAAGTCTTTCTGAACATTTTTTTTTTCCTTTATTATATTTTATTTGCTATATTTTATTTACTATATTTCATAGTCACACAAAAAAAGAGTAGTCTGGAAGCTCGTAGCGCACGTCTTCCAGCAAATAATTCGGATTCCTAGATTTTTCAGTACCCAGACTACTTTGAAGGCCAGCAAATAAACACGGAAAGAGATATTACTGCAGGAAGTTTACTCATGCAATGCTTTTTGTGGCTGAAACATTTTATTTCTTACCTATATTTATGATTATTCTTGTTAAATAGAATAAGAGAGTGCTATATTATTGACTGCTCTGACAAAATTTCAACATTCAGTCCAAACTTGCATAGTACAGAGAGAAATCATAATCCACATTGTAATATTGGCTAAAGTAACATTATGTGTTTTGCACATGTAAGGCTCTACAATATTAACATAGTTGATCAACATATTTTTATGTTTAACAAATTTAAGCTAGGAAGCAAAATATGAAAATGTAGCTAGGTACAAGTTTATTGTACATTGGTAGAGGACTGATTCAGGGATGAACATATCATATCAGACAGTAATATAGTTTGCTAAAGAAATAATTTTCGCAAAAAAGACATGGTTAAGCATGTCAGTAATTTAGAGGTTCTTTACATGGGCCTTTTTGTTTATGCATTTCCGCTGATTTTATGGATATATCTCAAGTCAGTCAAAATAACCAAAACGAAATTTCCATCTCAGAAGATGCTAAAGCTTCATCTTGCGTGAATCGCATTAGTCCCAGAATTAAAAACACAATGTACACATGGCAAAATTGCACTGTGACGCTAAACTGGGCCTCCGAGATATAGATATTTGTGCGGGTAATTTTGTCAAAAATGCGTGCGTTCACTGGTGTTCTGTTTTATTTAGACCTATGACCTATACTTCATTCATAAGAAAATGCATGAATTCAGAAAATGAGGAAATATGATGATGGGTCAAATTTTTTTGACTCGTTCCCATCAAACCGTTCTAAAACCACTTTATACCAAGTTTTCAGTCATTATTTTAATTTTTAAGGAAGTTAACTGTAACTAAAAGTATGGTTTTTGATACCTTTGTCAACGGGACTAATTGGTTTAAAAATATTCCAGAAAACTGTCCTAAGATGGTGGTAAGCTTTTTAATTTTTCTAGGCATAGTATCAAAATCAAATATCAAGAAAAACGCACTCCTTAAAAAACATTATTTTACTGATTGTCTTAAAGAATTATAAATATTTTTGGTTAGAACAGTTTAAGTGTTGGACAGCTTGTGTTTTAGTTAAATTGAAGCAAAAAATGTTTTTGCAGATTAATTTTTGGACATTTTTGATATCTTAAGTCGTGAATGTGACAACATGTGGTATTCTTCAGTATAAAATTAAGGTAAAATGTTAAATCATACTACACAAACATTATTTCAAATTTATGTAAAATTACTAAACTTAAAAAAACTTTTCTTATATCAAAAATATATCTGATGGGGATAAAGAATCCGACAATTATTACCTTAAGGAAAGAATATATTTACGGAAGAAATTTGTGCGGAATTTATTTTTGCGGATGAGTGACCCAAAAATGGCATATTTTGCGGAATAAGTTTTTGCGAATAGCGACCTCAAAAGAGATATATCTTCAGTTTGAACTCTGAATGTCTAAGATGGAGCCACTGAACCATTATTTCTTGTCTTTTCTCAACAGAGCTTTGTTTCTTGTTAGTTACTTATAAAAAAACGTGTATTTATGTAATCATAAGAACGGAGTAGTGTAATATACTTATATTTTTTGAGTACTGATAGCTTTTAACAAGGAGAATAAAAACAAAGATATCGAAACAAGAAAGATATATGTCATATTGTGCGTGGCCTTCTAATTAGTTCAAATAATGTCAAAACATTATTCTAACATTTAACGGCGCCGTAATTTTATGTACTTTTGCACCAATACTTAAACCATTTTTAAATAGACAAAAATTAAATGTCCAAACCACAGAAACGAAAATTTAATTTATGTAGGTTGTTTCTATTGAGATTTTTATAGAGATGTTTAATAGCCTTCGTCGTTGAAATTTGATTTCACAGACAAAATAAGGCTAAAAAATCCCTGTAAACGTATTCAAGGGGTTTTTTTTGGCAGAAATTCTATATTAATTTCAAAATTTAAATATTATCTGTTAAAAATTCCTTGTTTTTCTCGCACTATCCCGATCTCTAAAAAATGTGCGGTTATATTTTATTTGTATAATATGAGATATTGTATTTACGTCTCTTCTTTTAGCCAATCAAGAGTTGGAGATATTTGTCGTGCTAATGGAAAATTTTTTACCCTATCGTGGCAGTGGCGGTCGTGTCGCTACCTTCAATACACTGGATTCGAATCATGATAAATGTGCATTACACTGGATAAAACTTTCTTTACTATATTCTCGTTCAAACAGAAAACTGCTGTTGTTACCCTCTCATAAAAAAGTCCAATAAGAAGATCCAATAGGTCGGCTGTTTTTATAAAATATGGTCCTTAGTTAAAATAAATGTGCTATGTTTGTGTTTTTAAAACTTTAAAGGAGATATAAAGTGAAGTGAAGAAGTATTTTTTGAATGAACTATTTTTTGAAACTTTTTGAAATTTTAAAATATGTAAATAATATGTCAACATTTTTTACTTGGATTTGTTCATGTCTGTTTACCGTTCCTTATAAAAAGAAGGGTTTATGCAGGAAAGAAAGGAAATTTTTATCCCAATGTGTATACTCTTTGGTGCTTATTAGACGTCCCTCAGGACAATTGTATTTCATTGCCCCCAGATCCCACTCCTAGCTATTAATTTTGTGAAAAATATCCAATCAAGACATAAGTTTATTATTGCATTTTTAAATTGTTTATAGCAACTATATTTTTTTATCATTGGTTCTGACATAAAAACGTTGTGCACTTAATCCCATTCATTTTCCTTTTTCTTTTAATTCGTACTTGTCTTTTCCTTTTTCATCGATATATCACCTCGCATAACGTGACGTATACAAGTTACTTGTTGCAGTGGAAAATACACTCAGGCAGAAAAACAATGAAAAGTTATAAGATTTTAGGAATTTTGATGACGTCAGCAGTGTCCCGTTCATCTACATAAAAATTGAATGCGTTTTTGATAGTTGGAAAGGCCCGTGGAAAAATAAAAAAAAGCAGTAAAAATAAAGATAACTTACGAAAAAGAAAACTTAGGATTTTGTTTTCCATTAACCTCCATAAACCTAAAAATAATAATAAACTATGATGATAATACTTTCCTATTTTTGTTTCCTGCAAAAAGATAATTTAATGGTTATATATAGACCGTATAATATTGAAATAATGGTAAGTAAGTTACCTGCACTTAATGCTTCTTGAGTCTTTTCAATACCAAAAATATGTGATGCAATTTTAACATGGGATGCCCTGACTTTTAGTTCATGCATTATCTTCTTATAAAGAAAAAAAATCCACTTAACGAAGCGCGCCACGGAAAGGCAGGTCACGGAGCTTTGCGCTTCAACCTAAAAAAGAAGTAAAAGGCTTGTTATTTGAATCTAAGAACAACATATTGTCAAAATAAAAGTACGTAGTGTGCTTTTGTACTAAAGAGAGTTATTAAGGTAAGTGTTGAACAATATGACCAATTCCAGTACCCTGTGAGCCACCATTACCAGTGAACTAAATGTATTTTAATGTTAGAATACACCACATAAATAACATTAACAGTTTCTTATGAGAACAAAATATATTTGAACATATGGCTTCAGAGGCCCAAAAGTTTAGAACATTTAAGTCTTTGAGAACATTTAAGTCTTTGACAATATCACGACGTACGGAAATGCTCCTTTACACGTACACAAAAAATGACGAAATCAGTGGAAAATTACGATCAATTTAAGAACGATTTGAAAAGTTGAGGCCTCCTTTGAGTGAAATTATATAACTATTATAATATATTATAATTACTATATTAAAAATCATTAAAATAAACCACTCAACATACAAAAAAAAAAATGAACCTCTGAGTTATCGATTACCAACAAAACTGAATAATAGCACATGGATGAAATTGAAAAAAGTAGAGTATATAGTGATCAATAATTATCGTACAGGGTGAAATAATGGTGCAGGGGATAAAAATAAAAACAAAACAATTGATTAAACATATTTTTACAAAGCCAGTGTTTGTAAACATTGCTTAGATATAAATAATAATTCCAAATATAATAATTAATTGCCGTTGTGGTATTATTAGATACCTCAACGTAAAAAAACTAAATACATACACGAACATAAAATTGATAAATTCGCGTCAATACGAGAAAGCGAATATTAATCTCGTTAAGCTACGCTGTTTCGAAGTCAAGAAGGGTTTGAAGTGTTGTACCTTAGCTGGATTAATTTACGGGAGGTCAAATATGCAACAAGAAGAAGTAACGGTATGTAATATAGGCTTTTATATATAAAATAGTAGTAATCTTAAAAGTTCTCCATTTTAGGCCTACACTGAAATAGGAGGGGGTATTTCAAAATAGTTTGTCACAGGAAAAAATTCGTAAAAAAGTGTACGCAGTATGCGTACACTTTTTAACGAATTTACCCTAACCCTAACCCATTTTTAGATTTCTAGGTGTCTTTTATCGCTTATGCGCCAATTTAAGTACCTTAATAATCAAAGTGGCAATTCAAGGCCTGCTAATCACTAAATATACATGCTTAAGGTAGAACAAATTGTTACAACTGTTGTTTTAAAAAAATTTGCCTATTTATTAGTGCGATAAAAAATCGACACTAAAAACTAACAACTACTCTAAATTTGCGCAATGCAATGGTGACAGCACAGGATATTTCGGTACTAATTAAAGGTAAAAATGCGAAGTAACTGGGGGCCTAGTCAGGATATATTAGTTAGAATAAAAATGTAAATTTATGGAGAGTTGGCTTGTTGTTTTAGGGGACACGCTTTAAATATGATTTCACGTTGTTTTTGCTCGTGATAGTTACCCAGTGGGCACATAACGTTATTATATCGTTAAAATAAGGTTTTATTTTGGTTTGGCAATATGAATAACATTTATAAATGTTATTCATATTGCCGTGGTTGTTCATCATGAACAGGATTATAGAGCTTCATTAGCAGTAAATTTAATATATAAAAACTTAAATTTTAGAGCAGACTTTTAGAAAAATGTCCATTAAAAGAAAAAGTTAGGCAAAATTCTGAAGTTGTGTTCGCATTATAAAGAACACAACTGCACACAAATTTTTTGGTCCTTTTATTCAAAATGACAGAAATTGAGCTATAGAAAGTTTCAGAATCATCGTGTTAAGTGTTCTAATGTCACTAACGACAAAATCCGTGGTAAGGTTTTTAAAAATTCGCAGAAATTCAAATTGTTCATAATTTCTTTGTGCAACATATTCTAAACGCTAAATCAGAGGGATGTGAAAGAAATAATATAGTCATTAAAATGTGCGGTTTTGTGGTTTACCGTGAAATTTAATTATCAAAAAATTAAAACATTCAGAGGGGACTCATTTTAGGTGGGAATTATCCAGGGAAAAAATTATAAGATAGATTTTAGGCTATTAAATGTAGCTAAAATCATGTGACCTGATCCGGTATGTCGAATTGTTTTTTTTCACCGAGATAAAATTAAGCCAGTGTTCAAAATTACTCTGAACTACAAACTGCAGCATTCTTCCGTACAGGGGAGACGGAACTTTCATGATTTTGTCAAAATTACGAAAAGGTTAGACCGCGCAAAAAAACTTTGAAAAACTTTATAGTGAAAATAATTTTTCGCGAAAAAAAAGCATCTTCGCAAAGTTATTCCTCTTGATTTTACGAATTTTTGCACTTGTATTATTTATAGGATTCACTTCAACAATTCATCCTTTTTTTCCAAAAAACATTTAAACCACACCAAACGCGTTATTATGGAGTTTCATACTGCGCTGGTCTGGACACTAGCAAAGCGCTTTGTAGAGACAAATTTGGAAACCCTTCACAGAGCGTAAGGCATTTTCTAGGGAAAATATGCAGCACACAGAGAATTAGTCACATTTTCCTTTGTATTTCCTTTGTATTTGTGTATTGCTAAGAAGAGACTTACTTTAAGTTTCAAGACCTAAACTCGGTTATTAAATATTACGAAAGGTAATATCAAAAGAAAAAGAAACCTTATTTTTAGTAGCTAGTTACATCGCAAGTTTTCTCTGTTGCCTTAAAAATACTAAAGTGCTGCTAAAAAAGAAGAAGAAGTCAAAACTGGCTACGTGATGACAGAACAAACATGTTAGCATAAATTATAAGCAGATATTCAGCAAGATAAAGTCGGATATCCGTAATTATTCAGTCGAGCTTGTGATATTCGACGACGCGGAGTTAAAAATCAACAAAGCGAGATATCTGATTTTACCTTGCTGAATATATAATTTATAATTTATGCTAACATGTTTGTTCTGTCATCACGTATCCTTTGTCAAGTCAAGTCAAAAGTTCTATGTTTTCAGCCAGTTTTTCACTTTTCGAAAAGGCAAAAAACTTGGAATACACATGTTTACACATGCTGTAAATCTTAAATCACCCCCAAGACAAAAGATGGTTGAATGAGTTCTCGAATCATGGGCTGTCCTGGCGCAAAATATCATTAAAATCATTTAATGCGTGCGAGAATAATTTGATTATTGCTGTAAAAAAGGAAAACCATGTGCAGCGGGTGCTGAGTAGTTGAAGCAACAACAGTTAGTTCGAGGTGATTCAACTCTACGAATGACCTGTTTAAAAACGCTCCAGAAAATACAAAAGAATTTTTCTTGATCGATCGGGATGATTTTATTGATATGTTGTAGTAATGTTACATTATGTTTTTGAAAACAGAGAGAAAAAAAAAATGGTTGATTTGTCATGAAAATTATTATATTATTATTTCTTAGTGAATTTAGCGATGGGGGTGCTAAAAAGAGT
Source organism: Hydractinia echinata (assembly GCA_030067915.1). Lineage (NCBI taxonomy): Eukaryota > Metazoa > Cnidaria > Hydrozoa > Anthoathecata > Hydractiniidae > Hydractinia > Hydractinia echinata. The sequence goes on from JASGCC010002313.1 coordinate 20,993, forward strand.
AAGGTCTAGCTACTACATTTCTTACTCATAATCTTTTCCTATCTACATCATTAAAAAACTAGCCGCATCTGACTCTTATTTATTTTATCATTTTTTTAATTTTCAATTTTGTTTTGTTTAAGGGGTCATTCGTATACTATGAATATTTTATTTAGTGTCATATGTACAGTAGTTGGGCAGGTGGGCAACTGCCTATGATGCTAAAAATTGAGTAATGAAAAACTGATTTACTAACATAAAAAAAAGCCAAATTTTATATTTGGCTTGATGCTCGAAACTAAATTCTGTTTAAAGTTTTTATTTTCATTTCCTAAATTAATTTCTCTCCTCAACCGATAAAATAATCGGTACATTTCAGTAAAATGAATGTGACCACCTTTGAAAAAATTAATCGCCCATTGTCGAATAAACGCCTAAGGGTAAAGCGTTTTATAGATTAAAATTATTAACCCTAACGGCGCAAAATTATATAACGCCTTACCAATTGACATTCGGAAGGAAAATTCTATCGTAATCTACAAGAAACTCCTGAAGAATTTTTATTGTAAATAAAAATAAACTTGTAAATATTTAAATTAATCTGTGACTCTCCTGTTATATTGATAGTCCAGCCTAATCCATGCATAGTTCACAGTATCCATTTTTATTTTTATTTTTTTATGTTTTTATTTTATTTTTTTTTTATTTTTTTTTTTTTAGTTCAACTTTCTCTTTTTCCTTTTTGTTTTTCTTTTTTCTTTAACGCAGGACACAAATTAATAGCAGTATATAATTAAATACTGAAGTGTACATATCATGGGTAAAAATTCATGAATAATAATAATAATAGTACCTGTTAAATAAGCACCCAGTGTACACTGATGCTAAAGCTACCACAAGCGTTTATTCGAAATGGATAAAATAAAAACTTTAGTAAGCAGCCGCTATCATTTATTCTTATATGGAGTTCGTACAGTCATTTTTTTTAGTTGGCTGTAAAAAAAATAAAAACTTAAAAGAAAAAAAATATATATAATTACATACCAGGGGTTATTTTATATATATTCATATTTTTCGGTTATACCACTTTTATTACAATTTTATAGCTATGATAATATATATCTAATACTATAAAAAATATCCCGTTTCAACAATACCTCTTCAAACTTAAACGTCGTGAAACATTAATACGAATACTACGGAAGCTCATTAGCTTCACAGGTGTCACCATAACTGAAGTAAGTAATCTTTAAAATTTCATAATTTATGAAAACATAACACAAGCAGCAAATTTATATGCCTGTGTTCAATGTGCGCATGCGCTGACATAATTTATCTAAAAAGGATAGGCTCAAGAAATGCAGAGACGCAATTTTTTCTTAATTTTCTAATTTTATCGTAATTTGTTAATATTGTTGAGGTAAATTTACGTTCTTTCTCCGTCGCTGCTCTTTTTAGGTATTATTAAGTGTGGCATTATAACATTTTTATTTTGCTTGCCGGTGTGACGTTGTACATGAGGCATACAAAGAAAAATTGAAATTTCTGTTTGCTTTACTTAGAGTGACATATGTTAAGCAAAATTAATGGGCTTTCGTAGTGCGAATATGTTTCCAGTGCTACGCGCAAATTTCGTAAATTATTAACTGAAATAAACTGGGACCTAATTACAGAAACAAATGACGTTGGTGAAGCCTATGAATTATTTCTGAATATGTTCATAATTCAGTATGAAAATCATTTCCAAAATCCGAGTTTATTATCAAAGAAAAAAATCTTCAAAGTCCTTGGATGTCTAAGGGCTTGATAAAATCTTCAAAAATAAAATAAAAATTATATGAAAAACTTCTTAAGAAAAGAACATATGAAAATGAGATGCGCTAAAAATTATAAAAACTTACTCGAGAAGAATAAACATCAATCCAAAAAGCTTTATCACACAAACTCCATCGACAAAGCATCTGGTAACACGAAAGAAACATGGGATATTATGAAAGAAATCATAGGAAAAACAAACAAATGGACAAACGACTCGCTACCGACTCGACTGCTACATGACGATAACTCTTATGTTACAGATTCTATTGGCATGGCAAATATACTAAATGATTTTTACACATCTATTGGGCCAAATTCAAAAAGTTTTAAAAATTTCAGGTCTTACCTTCCACATTGTGAGGCAAAATAACAACCTCCAATTTGAAGATTGAAGAAATACGCGAAGCTATTTCATCCTTAAAAACCAACAAATCACCAGGACTCGATGACGTGAGGTTAACATTGTTAAAAATGTTTACGATATAATTGAATCGCCTCTATTTTACATTTTTAGTCTCTCAATAAAATACGAAAAATTTCCAGACAAATCAAAAATAGCGCGAGTAACGCCTCTCCTCAAGATGGGAGACAAAACAATTAATTTCAATTATAGACCAATCTCCATTTTACCGTGTTTCTCTAAACTTCTAGAACGAATAATGTACAATAGATTTATGAACATATTTCTTCTAACGAAATTCTGCTTAATAAACAGTTTGGTTTTCAAAAAAATCAATTTACTAATGAGGCAATACTACAACTTGCAATGGAAGTTTCTACCACACTCGATAAAATTCTTCTTACGCTTGGAGTATTTGTGGACCTATCAAAAGCTTTTGATACAGTTAATCACGAAATTCTTGTTTCAAAATTACAACATTACGGTCTTGACAGAATAACACTGAAATGGTTTAGTGATTACTTAACAAATCGAAAACAATGTGTTTCTCCTAAACACTCTTTTTCAAAACTAAAAATGATTTGTTGTGGAGTGCCACAGGGATCAATTTTAGGACCGTTACTCTTTTTGATCTACGTCATTTTTAACACCTCAACCCTTTTAAATTTTATTATGTTTGCAGATGACACCAATCTTTTTTTCTCACACAAAGACGTAAAAACTCTTTATGAGACAGTAAACTATGAACTAAAACATGTAAGTGACTGTTTTAAGGGAAATAAACTTTCATTAAACACAAGTAAGACAAAATACACGCTCTTCCACAAACCATGTATGACAGATAACTTACCACTCAAACTTCCTAAACTTTTCTTTAATAACAGTAAAATTCAACGTGAAAGCTCTATAAAATTCCTTGGTATAATACTTGACGAAAATCTTACCTGGAAAAATCACATTCGCGAAGTTAAGAATAAAATTTCAAAAAATATTGGATTATTGTATAAAGCTAAACCGTACTTAAATGTTAATTGTCTAAAATCACTGTATTTCTCATTCACACATATAGTTACATCACATATGGAAATATAGCATGGGCATCGACAAGTAGAAATAAATGTAAACAAATATATTCTAAACAGAAACATGCTGTAAGAATAATTCTCAATGCTGATAGGTACATCACTGCAGAACCCCTTTTGACAAAAATTAAAATTTTAAACGTATATAAGGTCAATATTCTACAAACACTTATCTTTATGTACAAAGTTAAACTAAATCTTACACCTAGAATCTTTTTGGACCAATTCTCAACTGTAAATCATAGGTATGAGACCAGACTTTCAAAATATGGTTTTAAATTACCAGCACCTAAATTCTCATGTTCAAAGTTTTCCACACATTTTCGCGGTCCTCATATGTGGAACCGTATAATTATCCGTAACGATACCTTATTTACAACGACTAAAACTGTTGACCCTTTAAATATCAGTTAAAAAAATTTCTTCTAAATCAAGACATCAAAGATCTTTTATGCTTCTTTTTCTACTTTACCCTTTTTGTTAATATAGACCATAGATTGTAAAAAGATTTTGCTCGCTTTAAGGGGCTTGATGATAAGACAAAATATGTCTTCTGCTTGCCCCTGCCATATTGTTAACACATTTTTTGTATATACTGTCGGGGAATATATACTACTACTACTATAAAAAAGAAATGTCGTAATTATTAAAGAGAAAGTTAGTAACAACAAAGATGGCGCATAACATAAATTTTACGACGTTCTTTATAGTACTGAAGTGAGCGAGCTTCAACTTTCGATATCTTTTTTTCTTTATCTAAAAATATACAAAAATCTGTTTAAAAAATACGAATGAACAGAAAGATTCCGCACACCCTTTCAGGCGACTTAAATCTGTTAAAAAATGTGGTGGTTTTTAAGACATGGTTAACCAAATAATATTTAATAAAAAAACAATGTATAGCATAGCAACTTCTGCTCTGGAAATTTTATTGAAAGCAACCTCGTTTCCAGCGCTTGGTGTCTCGGCGTCGCAATAAAAAAATAAACCACAAGGCGCTAGGAAATGGCTTCCTCGAGAGAAGCGCAATAGCTAATAATTCAGATGAAACTTTACAAAAAAATTGGTGTCTCATTATTGAGCCTCAGTATTATTTTTACAAAGATATTTGGGAAATCGAGTCTTTAATTTTGTTACAATAAGAATTTTTAATCACCCGCAAAAAATTGAAACTAACTTGTGTTCATCTTTGAAATTTCGTATATAAAATATGTTTAAATTGTATGGCAGTAATACACGCACAGAAGAACCACTAATACTGATCTTTAGAGTTTATACAAAGGATTGATTGCCTTTTTTGATTGGTTTTGTCTTATGATGAAAACAATCAGGTAACAAAACTTGAAAATAAAAGTTGGGGCAATCCAGTAGATCACAGATGCGTTTAAAAATCCATTTTATTACTCAATTCCAGTAGAAAAGCAGTTTGATAACTTAACTTTCGGGATAAATGAAATTCTTCGATAAATTTGCGAGGGGTTGTGGTTTGACGCCCAGGTACATAACTTAAAACGTTCGTCAAGAGCACATCATCCTATACATTTTCTTGATAAGCATTTCAAGCTTCACACAATAAAGGCGACAGGTCAAAAAAATTTAGATTGTTTTTTGGTATATGCACTGCTGACATGCCTCGGGTATATTTTTCCACGGGCCTCAATAACTTAACAGTAAGGACGGTTGCACTGTATAGGCTGCCCTACAGCAGCAATAATCTGTGTAAGACTGAGTGTAGGCCTAAAGACGTAGGCTCCTGACAGGTTCACAAATCCTAGCGTACAGATCGTTGCCTGCTTTACTTTACTTTTAATTCTTTAAAAATGATTCTAAAATTTTTCCGTTTTATTATAATAAGTTGTATTTGTCATTGTTTCGTAAAAAGTATCACATTCTTTTTGTCAAATATGTAATTTGTGAATGTAGTACAAAAAAAATATTTGTAAAAAGCTGTATTTCGATAGGTTTTTTATTTACTAGCTTTTCGTCTAATTTAAGTTGTTTACAACATAGGTTTTTTCCAAATAAGGCCGACAGAGATAAATTCTAAAAATTCAAAAACTCACTTGAAAACCCTACCCGTTCACTTAATGCTGTTTATTAAATAAACCGACATTAAGTCGACCGGCGCGAATAATTGAAGCACAAACCATAAGAGGAAACAAACAAAATTTGAAAACATTGCATTGCGGTCGACCTAATGTTGTTTTTTGAATAAACCGACATTAAGTCGACCAGCTCAAAAAATTCAAAAATGAAAGTGAAACATGCCTGAAAACATTATTTTTTGAGTTCTTCTTTTTATGGAAGTTCGTTCATAACTATTTTATTTATGATGAACGAACAACAAAACTAAATTATATTAGAGAAAGATCAGTTGACCTAAAATTACGTTGGGTTAATTCGCCGATTATCAGTTTTTCACGCGGGTTTAGATTGTTTAACTGTTTCTTGGCTAGAAGGAACAAAAATCTGAAGCGCATATAAGATAAGTGTTTAGCCGTTTCTAAATGAAAACTGTCGAGCTGAAATTAATGGTTTTCGAAACCGCTTTAATTTTAAGTTGCTCAGTGGAAGTCATAAATTTCTTAAACTTTTAAAGCATTAATTATAATGTAGGTACTTTTAAAAAGAGAGAAAAAGAATCCAAAGCTAATTTAATTCTTTGAAGGTTTTTTTTATCATTTTCTTGACCATCCTACAAATTATGTTTTTGAAAATACATGTAGGGTTTCGTCAGTACGACGGATAAATTTTTAACGGTTGTATATATAAAATTGCATTTCCATTCCTTGTCGTTCTTCTATCTGTTCTTTAAACGCGACGTCATAAAATTCGAATATGAAAATCGAACACTGTTGCTGCATGACGCTGCAAAAATAACATTTCGGTTAACTTCGTTGAAGTCGAGTCAGTTGTGTTTCTAAAGAGTTTACCTACGAAACGAAGACAACCATGAATAAATACTTACGAAGGGTAGGGCTATTCTCACATTAAAATTATTTAAATTTTTATAAAAAACGAATAGTCTAAGAAAGATTTAAATTTTGTCTTGGACATTATGACAAAATAATTCTTGAGTTTTTAAACATATTTTTTTTACCAGGAACATAAGCAGCAGCTATAATGTGTTGTTGCTGACAGAATAATGTTTACAATCACCAAACAAATGCAATAGTTTCCACAAAAACAAGAATATTTGAGAGCTTTAAAGAGAAAATTTATAAAAACGAGTTTTTGAAATAAAACCAAACCAAATAAGAACAATAACAAACCTGATTTTTTTCCCGAAACAAAAAACGTTTTCAAAATTTATTTTAGAACAGTTAAAACGAAATAAGAACATTTAAAAAAATAAAATAGCCTAGATGGAAATTTCATGATTCTTATAGAATAAGAGGGAATAATTCTCGCTCGATTTTCTTTAATAAGTCGCATCTATTTTTGCACATAAGAGTTTATACAACTTTTTGCATTTTGGCTTGTGTAAGAAAAATTTTATGTTTGTTCTGTTTATCAATGTTGACATGCATGAAAAAAACAAGTGGCCGCAATTTTTTTTCGCTTTGTAGTTCTATTGATTAAAATAACCCTTTTAATTAATTTATCAGTGACATCGCAAATAAAAAAAGCATAAATTTTAAAGAGCCGGCAACAAACCCAGTTTCGAACGTAATTTATTGTACTCTAACCATATTGCGCAATTTTTTCTTGCTTATGTATCTTTAATGTTAATTTTCTTATAAAAAGTTTTTCTTCGTAAGAAAAGTAAACATAAGCGCTTATATCGTCCGTAAAAAAATGAAAAAAAAGAAAAAAAAACACTGTAAAGCTGCATTCACATGTATGTGTAATTTTTCGTAAGGGCTTACAAAAAAATTAACGTAAGAAATCTTTTCCTACATGAGCTTTTGTTTTTGTTCATATGTTACGTAGATTTTTGTTCACATGTACGTCTAAAAAACCCAAATGAAACACGTAGCAACGGAATGACTTACCACCTTGTAAATCAAGTTCATTCGCAACTGCTTTCCCGGCATTCTTCTTAATTTCTTTTCTGTGAAAATCCGCGTGGCTCTTGTCAAGTCGAGAGAACCTCCTCCTATACAAAGACCTTTTAATTATACTTTGTTTTCGTTTCGACTGAAGATTTTAAATTGTAGACGTTCCAATATACAATCGAATGATATTGCGCAATTTTATTAATTTGTTCTTCTTTTGGCTTACGAAACTCTGTTAAACGTGTCACATAATTTACGTACATTTGAATGCGGCTTAAGAGGTTAGGGAACATTTTACGTAAAAACGTAAAAATCTTTTATTAACATGTATCCTCACATAACTCACGTTAATTTACTTTTTGTTGTTTTATTCAATCACATATTAGATAAGAAAATAAGACAGAATTAGAGGTTGAAATTGTAAAGCATTAATTACACGTATCAAAGGCAGTTTCTTTATTTTTTGACAATTTCAAGGTGGATTTCCACTCAAAAGCAAAAGGGATTGGAATGGAACAAGAAAAAATACTAAAATTTGATTACTATCTGCTAATTATTTTTTGTTTTAATTTTTTTTTCTGTTCCTGTAACGAAGAAAAGTTAGAATGATTTCAAATTTCAGTTTGAATTAGAGCGGATCGGAACGGAAAATTTTATCTCCAATCAGATTCCCAAAATTAAAATCGTCGGTTTTAATTCCTTTGAGTGAAAATCCATACATATTTATTACTGCTAGTTTCTTATTTGGTTTTATAAACTATACATGATGAAATTATTTTCGTCTTGTTATTCAATCAGATAATCAAAGAGCTTATTAAAGGATATTCCATGGAAAATTACTTATATTATTTTCCTAATTTTTTTAGCTTAAAAAATCTAGTGCTGAAAGTTTTTTAAGACTCTCCAGGTTTTAGTTTCTTATAAACGATTTTTTAGCTTTTTTTTTAAAGAAAATACGTGTATTTTTGTAATTTTTATTAAA
>JASGCC010002314.1:0-29233 GCA_030067915.1 Hydractinia echinata
TAAGCAGGGAGTAAACTCATTTCCCGAACGATTTTTAAATTATTTTTCACCACTAAAACCCATGAGACTTGTAGTTTTCAAAAATATTTTCATTTTTGATGAGACGCCGAATGAAAGCAGTTTAATCGCCGGCAACCGAAAACCCGCGATTTCCCGTAAATCCCGGCTCGGCCCGTATAGTCGAATGTATACAAAGAAAGTAAGCAGGGAGTAAACTCATTTCCCGAACGATTTTTAAAATTATTTTTTCACCACTAAAACCCATGAGACTTGTAGTTTTAAAAATATTTTCATTTTTGATGAGACGCCGAATGAAAGCAGTTTAATCGCCGGCAACCGAAAACCCGCGATTTCCCGTAAATCCCGTATAGTCGAATGTATACAAAGAAAGTAAGCAGGAGTAAACTCATTTCCCGAACGATTTTTAAAATTATTTTTTCACCACTAAAACCCATGAGACTTGTAGTTTTCAAAAATATTTTCATTTTTGATGAGACGCCGAATGAAAGCAGTTTAATCGCCGGCAACCGAAAACCGCGATTTCCCGTAAATCCCCGGCCTATAGTCGAATGTATACAAAGAAAGTAAGCAGGGAGTAAACTCATTTCCCGAACGATTTTTAAAATTATTTTTTCACCACTAAAACCCATGAGACTTGTAGTTTTAAAAATATTTTCATTTTTGATGAGACGCCGAATGAAAGCAGTTTAATCGCCGGCAACCGAAAACCCGCGATTTCCCGTAAATCCCGGCTCGGCCCGTATAGTCGAATGTATACAAAGAAAGTAAGCAGGGAGTAAACTCATTTCCCGAACGATTTTTAAAATTATTTTTTCACCACTAAAACCCATGAGACTTGTAGTTTTCAAAAATATTTTCATTTTTGATGAGACGCCGAATGAAAGCAGTTTAATCGCCGGCAACCGAAAACCCGCGATTTCCCGTAAATCCCGGCTCGGCCCGTATAGTCGAATGTATACAAAGAAAGTAGCAGGGAGTAAACTCATTTCCCGAACGATTTTTAAAATTATTTTTTCACCACTAAAACCCATGAGACTTGTAGTTTTCAAAAATTTTTCATTTTTGATGAGACGCCGAATGAAAGCAGTTTAATCGCCGGCAACCGAAAACCCGCGATTTCCCGTAAATCCCGGCTCGGCCCGTATAGTCGAATGTATACAAAGAAAGTAGCAGGGAGTAAACTCATTTCCCGAACGATTTTTAAAATTATTTTTTCACCACTAAAACCCATGAGACTTGTAGTTTTCAAAAATTTTTCATTTTTGATGAGACGCCGAATGAAAGCAGTTTAATCGCCGGCAACCGAAAACCCGCGATTTCCCGTAAATCCCGGCTCGGCCCGTATAGTCGAATGTATACAAAGAAAGTAAGCAGGGAGTAAACTCATTTCCCGAACGATTTTTAAAATTATTTTTTCACCACTAAAACCCATGAGACTTGTAGTTTTAAAAATATTTTCATTTTTGATGAGACGCCGAATGAAAGCAGTTTAATCGCCGGCAACCGAAAACCCGCGATTTCCCGTAAATCCCGTATAGTCGAATGTATACAAAGAAAGTAAGCAGGGAGTAAACTCATTTCCCGAACGATTTTTAAAATTATTTTTTCACCACTAAAACCCATGAGACTTGTAGTTTTCAAAAATATTTTCATTTTTGATGAGACGCCGAATGAAAGCAGTTTAATCGCCGGCAACCGAAAACCCGCGATTTCCCGTAAATCCCGGGATCGGCCCGTATAGTCGAATGTATACAAAGAAAGTAAGCAGGGAGTAAACTCATTTCCCGAACGATTTTTAAAATTATTTTTTCACCACTAAAACCCATGAGACTTGTAGTTTTCAAAAATATTTTCATTTTTGATGAGACGCCGAATGAAAGCAGTTTAATCCGGCAACCGAAAACCCGCGATTTCCCGTAAATCCCGGCTCGGCCCGTATAGTCGAATGTATACAAAGAAAGTAAGCAGGGAGTAAACTCATTTCCCGAACGATTTTTAAAATTATTTTTTCACCACTAAAACCCATGAGACTTGTAGTTTTCAAAAATATTTTCATTTTTGATGAGACGCCGAATGAAAGCAGTTTAATCGCCGGCAACCGAAAACCCGCGATTTCCCGTAAATCCCGGCTCGGCCCGTATGTCGAATGTATACAAAGAAAGTAAGCAGGGAGTAAACTCATTTCCCGAACGATTTTTAAAATTATTTTTTCACCACTAAAACCCATGAGACTTGTAGTTTTCAAAAATTTTTCATTTTTGATGAGACGCCGAATGAAAGCAGTTTAATCGCCGGCAACCGAAAACCCGCGATTTCCCGTAAATCCCGGCTCGGCCCGTATAGTCGAATGTATACAAAGAAAGTAGCAGGGAGTAAACTCATTTCCCGAACGATTTTTAAAATTATTTTTTCACCACTAAAACCCATGAGACTTGTAGTTTTCAAAAATATTTTCATTTTTGATGAGACGCCGAATGAAAGCAGTTTAATCGCCGGCAACCGAAAACCCGCGATTTCCCGTAAATCCCGGGCTCGGCCCGTATAGTCGAATGTATACAAAGAAAGTAGCAGGGAGTAAACTCATTTCCCGAACGATTTTTAAAATTATTTTTTCACCACTAAAACCCATGAGACTTGTAGTTTTCAAAAATATTTTCATTTTTGATGAGACGCCGAATGAAAGCAGTTTAATCGCCGGCAACCGAAATCCCGCGATTTCCCGTAAATCCCGGGATCAGCCCGTATAGTCGAATGTATACAAAGAAAGTAAGCAGGCAGTAAACTCATTTCCCCAACGATTTTTAAAATTATTTTTTCACCACTAAAACCCATGAGACTTGTAGTTTTAAAAAATTTTTTCATTTTTGATGAGACGCCGAATGAAAGCAGTTTAATCGCCGGCAACCGAAAACCCGCGATTTCCCGTAAATCCCGTGTAGTCGAATGTATACAAAGAAAGTAAGCAGGGAGTAAACTCATTTCCCGAACGATTTTTAAAATGATTTTTTCACCACTAAAACCCATGAGACTTGTAGTTTTCAAAAATATTTTCATTTTTGATGAGACGCCGAATGAAATCAGTTTAATCGCCGGCAACCGAAAACCCGCGATTTCCCGTAAATCCCGGGATCGGCCCGTATAGTCGAATGTATACAAAGAAAGTAAGCAGGCAGTAAACTCATTTCCCGAACAATTTTTAAAATTATTTTTTCACCACTAAAAACCATGAGACTTGTAGTTTTAAAAAATATTTTCATTTTTGATGAGACGCCGAAAGAAAGCAGTTTAATCGCCGGCAACCGAAAACCCGCGATTTCCCGTAAATCCCGTATAGTCGAATGTATACAAAGAAAGTAAGCAGGGAGTAAACTCATTTCCCGAACGATTTTTAAAATTATTTTTTCACCACTAAAGCCCATGGGACTTGTAGTTTTCAAAAATATTTTTCATTTTTGATGAGACGCCGAATGAAAGCAGTTTAATCGCCGCCAACGAAAACCCGCGATTTCCCGTAAATCCCGGATCGGCCCGTATAGTCGAATGTATACAAAGAAAGTAAGCAGGCAGTAAACTCATTTCCCGAACAATTTTTAAAATTATTTTTTCACCACTAAAACCCATGAGACTTGCAGTTTTCAAAAATATATTCATTTTTGATGAGACGCCAAATGAAACCAGTTTAATCTCCGGAAACCGAAAACCCGCGATTTCCCGTAAATCCCGGGCTCGGCCCGTTTAGTGGAATGTATACAGAGAAAGTACCAAGGGAGTAAACTCATTTCCCGAACGATTTTTAAAATTATTTTTTCACCACTAAAACCCATGAGACTTGTAGTTTTCAAAAATATTTTCATTTTTGATGAGACGCCGAATGAAAGCAGTTTAATCGCCGGCAACCGAAAACCCGCGATTTCCGTAAATCCCGTATAGTCGAATGTATACAAAGAAAGTAAGCAGGGAGTAAACTCATTTCCCGAACGATTTTTAAAATTATTTTTTCACCACTAAAACCCATGAGACTTGTAGTTTTCAAATTTATCTTCATTTTTGATGAGACGCCGAATGAAAGCAGTTTAATCGCCAGCAACCGAAAACCCGCGATTTCCCGTAAATCCCGGGATCGGCCCGTAGAGTCGAATGTATACAAAGAAAGTAAGCAGTTAGTAAACTCATTTCCCGAACGATTTTTAAAATTATTTTTTCACCACTAAAACCCATGAGACTTGTAGTTTTAAAAAATATTTTCATTTTTGATGAGACGCCGAATGAAAGCAGTTTAATCGCCGGCAACCGAAAACCCGCGATTTCCCGTAAATCCCGGGATCGGCCCGTAGAGTCGAATGTATACAAAGAAAGTAAGCAGTTAGTAAACACATTTCCTGAACGATTTTTAAAATTATTTTTTCACCACTAAAACCCATGAGACTTGTAGTTTTCAAAAATATTTTCATTTTTGATGGGACGCCGAATGAAAGCAGTTTAATCGCCGGCAACCGAAAACCCGCGATTTCCCGTAAATCCCGGACTCGGCCCGTATAGTCGAATGTATACAAAGAAAGTAAGCAGGGAGTAAACTCATTTCCCGAACGATTTTTAAAATTATTTTTTCACCACTAAAACCCATGAGACTTGTAGTTTTCAAAAATATTTTAATTTTTGATGAGACGCCGAATGAAAGCAGTTTAATCGCCGGCAACCCAAAACCCGCGATTTCCCGTAAATCCCGTATAGTCGAATGTATACAAAGAAAGTAAGCAGGGAGTAAACCCATTTCCCGAACGATTTTTAAAATTATTTTTTCACCACTAAAACCCATGAGACTTGTAGTTTTCAAAAATATTTTGATTTTTGATGAGACGCCGAATGAAAGCAGTTTAATCGCCGCCAACCGAAAACCCGCGATTTCCCGTAAATCCCGGGATCGGCCCGTATAGTCGAATGTATACAAAGAAAGTAAGCAGGCAGTAAACTCATTTCCCGAACAATTTTTAAAATTACTTTTTCACCACTAAAACCCATGAGACTTGCAGTTTTCAAAAATATATTCATTTTTGATGAGACGCCAAATGAAACCAGTTTAATTGAATTGGTTAAAGTCGTAATTGTTCTCAAGTAATTTCAAAAAGTTCATTGATAATGTTCTTTCAAAATCAAAGTAGTCAATTTTGTTGTAATTTCTGTGAAACACTACAGAAATTACAACAAAATTGACTACTTTGATTTTGAAAGAACATTATCAATGAACTTTTTGAAATTACTTGAGAACAATTACGACTTTAACCAATTCAATTTATGCATCACGTCTACGCTAAACCATTTTGCACCATTGAAAAAGAAAATACTAAGATTCAATAACGCACCCTTTATCACCAAGGAGCTTCGCAAAGCTATTATGCACAGATCCAAACTTCGTCGCATATATAACAAATCACGATCAAAAGAAAATTGGTCCAACTTTACTAGACAGAGAAACTACTGTGTTTCCTTATTACGAAAAACCAAACGTTCGTATTTCAAGGGTTTACGTATGACAAGCATTACTGATAATAAAAAGTTCTGGAAGTCTGTCAAGCCATTGTTTTCAAACGTTAGTTATAACACCAACAAAATTATCTTAATCGAGAAAGAAAAGATAGTCACTGACGAAACAAAAATTATGCAAAATCTTCAATGAATATTACACCAACATCACGAAAAATTTACCAATCAAACCAAACGATGATACACATACAGCAACCATTCACGATGCAATCCACTCGTATACTAATCACATCAGTATTTTGAAAATTCGTGAAAATGTGGGTTATGATGAAAAGTTCTATTTTTCGCTGGTTGAACAGCCTGATGTTCTCAAAGTCATCAAAGACATGGATGCAAAGAAATCTTCTGTTAGTGGTGATTTTCCAGTTTTTATGTTGAAAAAGTTTATTCATATCTTTGTTCCTATCCTCACTAATATTATAAATTTTTGTTTACAGTCTAATATTTTTCCTGATGATTTAAAACTTGCAGAGGTTATACCTGTTTTTAAGAAGGATGACTGTAATGATAAGGAGAACTATAGACCTGTTAGCTTGCTTCCCTGTTTATCAAAAGTTTTTGAAAGAATTATTCTTAATCAAATGCACACTTTTATGCATGACAAACTCAGCCCTCATCTATCAGGCTTCAGAAAGGGTTATAATACACAATATGCTCTCATTCGAATGATTGAACAATGGAAAAGCACACTTGATAATAAGGGTGTAGTTGGAGCAGTGCTAATGGACCTCTCAAAAGCTTTTGATACTATCAACCATGATTTGCTTATTGCAAAGCTGCACGCCTATGGTTTTTCTGAATCTTCTTTATTATTTATTCACTCATACTTGAAAAATCGTTTTCAGAGAACCAGAATAAATTCTTCTTTTAGCGAATGGCTTCCTCTTCAAGTTGGAGTTCCACAAGGATCAATCTTAGGACCTCCTTTCTTCAATTATTCTATAAACGATTTATTCTGGTTCATTATTCAATCTTCCCTTTGTAACTTTGCAGATGATAACACCTTATATGCTTGTGAAAATTCATTAGAAGATGTAAAACAAACACTGCTTACTAATTTGGTCATAGTTAATAATTGGTTTTATGAAAATTACTTAGCAATAAATTTGAAAAAGTATCAATATATTGTATTAGGTCATCACGATGAAAGTTTGATATTTAACCATTTGAAAATTGCGTGTAAATCGTCTGTAGTGCTTCTTGGTGTTACGATTGACTCGAGACTAAACTTTCATTCGCATGTCAAAAACATCTGTAATAAGGCTAGTAGGAAACTCAACGTGCTTCAAAGGATATCTTCCTTCTTGACACCCAAGATGAAGCGTTTTCTCTTCAATTCATTTATTTTGTCTCAGTTTTCTTACTGTCCCTTAGTATGGATGTTTTGTGGAAAAATTGCGAATAATCGAATCAATCGTATTCATGAACGTTGTCTAAGAATCATACAGGACGATATAAATGGCAGTTACGATGAACCTTTATCTTTATGTAATGTCAAAAATATTCACATCATCAATTTACAGAATTTAATGAAAGAGGTTTACAAATTTTTAAATGGATTGTCACCTCTATATATGAACGAGATATTTTCTGTTAGGGAAAACAGGTACAACCTTCGTTGCTTTAATTTGATCAGGCGACCAACTTGTCGGACAACGTACTATGGCTTAAATACTTTATCAAATATTGCAGGGAAGCTATGGATATCTGTGCCTGACGCTACAAAGAATGCTCCTTCTCTCGAAGCCTTCCGTAGCTTAGTAAAATTTTGGGAAGGTGATGTTTGCACCTGTAAAATATGCATGGATATACCATACATATTTTAACTTTACTTATTTATTTATTTATTTTTCTTATTTTTTATCGCTGTTTGCCTTGTTTTACGTTTTGTTGTCGATTTAAATTAGTTATTTAAATACTATTGTATCTATCGACGTTAAATAAAGAGAAAATCAAAAATCAAAAAAAAAATCAAATAATCTCCGGAAACGAAAACCCGCGATTTCCCGTAAATCCCGGGCTCGGCCCGTTTAGTGGAATGTATACAGAGAAAGTACCAAGGGAGTAAACTCATTTCCCGAACGATTTTTAAAATTATTTTTTCACCACTAAAACCCATGAGACTTGTAGTTTTCAAAAATATTTTCATTTTTGATGAGACGCCGAATAAAAGCAGTTTAATCGCCGGCAACCGAAAACCCTCGATTTCCCGTAAATCCCGGGATCGGCCCGTATAGTCGAATGTATACAAAGAAAGTAAGAACGCAGTAAACTCATTTCCCGAACAATTTTTAAAATTATTTTTTCACCACTAAAACCAATGAGACTTGTAGTTTTAAAATTTTTTTTCATTTTTGATGAGACGCCGAATGAAAGCTGTTTAATCGCCGGCAACCGAAAACCCGCGATTTCCCGTAAATCCCGTATAGTCGAATGTACACAAAGAAAGTAGCGGGGAGTTAAACTCATTCCCGAACGATTTTTTAAAATTATTTTTTCACGCACTAAAACCCATGAGACTTGTAGTTTTCAAAAATATTTTCATTTTTGATGAGACGCCCAAATGAAACGGGTTTAATCTCCGGAAACCGAAAACCCGCGATTTCCGTAAATCCCGGGCTCGGGCCGTTTAGTGGAATGTATACAGAGAAAGTACCCAGGGAGTAACTCATTTCCCGAACGATTTTTAAATTATTTTTCACCACTAAAACCCATGAGACTTGTAGTTTTCAAAAATATTTCATTTTGGATGAGACGCCCGAATGAAAGCAGTTTAATCGCCGGCAACCGAAAACCGCGATTTCCCGTAAATCCCGTATAGTCGAATGTATACAAAGAAAGTAAGCAGGGAGTAAACTCATTTCCCGAACGATTTTTAAATTATTTTTCACACACTAAACCATGAGACTTGTAGTTTTCAAAAAAATTTTCATTTTTTGATGAGACGCCGAATGAAAGCAGTTTAATCGCCGGCAACCGAAAACCCGCGATTTCCCGTAAAATCCCGGGATCGGCCCGTATAGTCGAATGTATACAAAGAAAGTAAGCAGGCAGTAAACTCATTTCCCGAACAATTTTTAAAATTATTTTTTCACCACTAAAAGCAATGAGACTTGTAGTTTTCAAAAAATGTTTCATTTTGATGAGACGCCGAATGAAAGCAGTTTAATCGCCGGCAACCGAAAACCCGCGATTTCCGGTAAATCCCGGCTCGGCCCGTATAGTGGAATGTATACAAAAAATGTACCCAGGGAGTAAATGCATTTCCCGAACGATTTTTTTAATTTTATTTTTTTCAGCACTAAAACCCATGAGACTTGTAGTTTCAAAAATGTTTTCATTTTTGATGAGATGCCGAATGAAACCAGTTTAATCTCCGCAACCAAAAACCCGCGATTTCTCGGTAAATCCCGGCTCAGCCCGTATAGTCGAATGTATACAAAGAAAGTACCCAGGGAGTAAACTCATTTCCCGAACGATTTAATAAAATTATTTTTTCACCCACTAAACCCATGAGACTTGTAGTTTTCAAAAATATTTTCATTTTTGATGAGACGCAGAATGAAAGCAGTTTAATCGCCCGGCAACCGAAATCCCGCGATTTCCCGTAATCCCGGGATCAGCCCGTATAGTCGAATGTATACAAAGAAAAGTAAGCAGGCAGTAAAACTCATTTCCCCAACGATTTTTTAAAATTATTTTTTCACCACTAAAACCCATGAGACTTGTAGTTTTAAATTTTTTTTTCATTTTTGATGAGACGCCGAATGAAAGCAGTTTAATCGCCGGCAACCGAAAACCCGCGATTTCCCGTAAATCCCGTGTAGTCGAATGTATACAAAGAAAGTAAGCAGGGAGTAAACTCATTTCCCGAACGATTTTTAAAAACATGATTTTTTCACCACTAACACCATGAGACTTGTAGTTTTCAAATATTTTCATTTTTGATGAGATGCCGAATGAAATCAGTTTAATCGCCGGCAACCGAAAACCCGCGATTTCCCGTAAATCCCGGATCGGCCCGTATAGTCGAATGTATACAAAGAAAGTAAGCAGGGAGTAAACTCATTTCCCGAACGATTTTTAAAATTATTTTTTCACCACTAAAACCCATGAGACTTGTAGTTTTCAAAAATATTTTCATTTTTGATGAGACGCCGAATGAAAGCAGTTTAATCGCCGGCAACCGAAAACCCGCGATTTCCCGTAAATCCCGTATAGTCGAATGTATACAAAGAAAGTAAGCAGGGAGTAAACTCATTTCCCGAACGATTTTTAAAATTATTTTTTCACCACTAAAACCCATGAGACTTGTAGTTTTCAAAAATATTTTCATTTTTGATGAGACGCCGAATGAAAGCAGTTTAATCGCCGGCAACCGAAAACCCGCGATTTCCCGTAAATCCCGGATCGGCCCGTATAGTCGAATGTATACAAAGAAAGTAAGCAGGGAGTAAACTCATTTCCCGAACGATTTTTAAAATTATTTTTTCACCACTAAAACCCATGAGACTTGTAGTTTTCAAAAATATTTTCATTTTTGATGAGACGCCGAATGAAAGCAGTTTAATCGCCGGCAACCGAAAACCCGCGATTTCCCGTAAATCCCGGCTCGGCCCGTATAGTCGAATGTATACAAAGAAAGTAGCAGGGAGTAAACTCATTTCCCGAACGATTTTTAAAATTATTTTTTCACCACTAAAACCCATGAGACTTGTAGTTTTCAAAAATATTTTCATTTTTGATGAGACGCCGAATGAAAGCAGTTTAATCGCCGGCAACCGAAAACCCGCGATTTCCCGTAAATCCCGGATCGGCCCGTATAGTGGAATGTATACAAAGAAAGTAAGCGAGTAAACTCATTTCCCGAACGATTTTTAAAATTATTTTTTCACCACTAAAACCCATGAGACTTGTAGTTTTCAAAAATATTTTCATTTTTGATGAGACGCCGAATGAAAGCAGTTTAATCGCCGGCAACCGAAAACCCGCGATTTCCCGTAAATCCCGTATAGTCGAATGTATACAAAGAAAGTAAGGGAGTAAACTCATTTCCCGAACGATTTTTAAAATTATTTTTTCACCACTAAAACCCATGAGACTTGTAGTTTTCAAAAATATTTTCATTTTTGATGAGACGCCGAATGAAAGCAGTTTAATCGCCGGCAACCGAAAACCCGCGATTTCCCGTAAATCGGCCCGTATAGTCGAATGTATACAAAGAAAGTAAGCAGGGAGTAAACTCATTTCCCGAACGATTTTTAAAATTATTTTTTCACCACTAAAACCCATGAGACTTGTAGTTTTCAAAAATATTTTCATTTTTGATGAGACGCCGAATGAAAGCAGTTTAATCGCCGGCAACCGAAAACCCGCGATTTCCCGTAAATCCCGTATAGTCGAATGTATACAAAGAAAGTAAGCAGGGAGTAAACTCATTTCCCGAACGATTTTTAAAATTATTTTTTCACCACTAAAACCCATGAGACTTGTAGTTTTCAAATATATCTTCATTTTTGATGAGACGCCGAATGAAAGCAGTTTAATCGCCGGCAACCGAAAACCCGCGATTTCCCGTAAATCCCGGGATCGGCTCGTAGAGTCGAATGTATACAAAGAAAGTAAGCAGTTAGTAAACTCATTTCCCGAACGATTTTTAAAATTATTTTTTCACCACTAAAACCCATGAGACTTGTAGTTTTAAAAATATTTTCATTTTTGATGAGACCGCCGAATGAAATAGCAGTTTAATCGCCGGCAACCGAAAACCCGCGATTTCCCGTAAATCCCGGATCGGCCGTAGAGTCGAATGTATACAAAGAAAGTAAAGCAGTTAGTAAAACACATTTCCTGAACGAATTTTTAAAATTATTTTTTCAACCACTAAAACCCATGAGACTTGTAGTTTTTAAAAATATTTTCATTTTTGATGGGACGCCGAATGAAAGCAGTTTAATCGCCGGCCCAACCGAAAACGCCCGATTTCCCGTAAATCCCGGATCGGCCCGTATAGTCGAATGTATACAAAGAAAGTAAGCAGGGAGTAAACTCATTTCCCGAACGATTTTTAAAATTATTTTTTCACCACTAAAACCCATGAGACTTGTAGTTTTCAAAAATATTTTCATTTTTGATGAGACGCCGAATGAAAGCAGTTTAATCGCCGGCAACCGAAAACCCGCGATTTCCCGTAAATCCCGTATAGTCGAATGTATACAAAGAAAGTAAGCAGGGAGTAAACTCATTTCCCGAACGATTTTTAAAATTATTTTTTCACCACTAAAACCCATGAGACTTGTAGTTTTCAAAAATATTTTCATTTTTGATGAGACGCCGAATGAAAGCAGTTTAATCGCCGGCAACCGAAAACCCGCGATTTCCCGTAAATCCGGATCGGCCCGTATAGTCGAATGTATACAAAGAAAGTAAGCAGGGAGTAAACTCATTTCCCGAACGATTTTTAAAATTATTTTTTCACCACTAAAACCCATGAGACTTGTAGTTTTCAAAAATATTTTCATTTTTGATGAGACGCCGAATGAAAGCAGTTTAATCGCCGGCAACCGAAAACCCGCGATTTCCCGTAAATCCGGGCTCGGCCCGTATAGTCGAATGTATACAAAGAAAGTAAGCAGGGAGTAAACTCATTTCCCGAACGATTTTTAAAATTATTTTTTCACCACTAAAACCCATGAGACTTGTAGTTTTCAAAAATATTTTCATTTTTGATGAGACGCCGAATGAAAGCAGTTTAATCGCCGGCAACCGAAAACCCGCGATTTCCCGTAAATCCCGGTCGGCCCGTATAGTCGAATGTATACAAAGAAAGTAAGCAGGAGTAAACTCATTTCCCGAACGATTTTTAAAATTATTTTTTCACCACTAAAACCCATGAGACTTGTAGTTTTCAAAAATATTTTCATTTTTGATGAGACGCCGAATGAAAGCAGTTTAATCGCCGGCAACCGAAAACCCGCGATTTCCCGTAAATCCCGTATAGTCGAATGTATACAAAGAAAGTAAGCAGGGAGTAAACTCATTTCCCGAACGATTTTTAAAATTATTTTTTCACCACTAAAACCCATGAGACTTGTAGTTTTCAAAAATATTTTCATTTTTGATGAGACGCCGAATGAAAGCAGTTTAATCGCCGGCAACCGAAAACCCGCGATTTCCCGTAAATCCCGGGTCCCGTTAGTCGAATGTATACAAAGAAAGTAAGCAGGGAGTAAACTCATTTCCCGAACGATTTTTAAAATTATTTTTTCACCACTAAAACCCATGAGACTTGTAGTTTTAAAAATATTTTCATTTTTGATGAGACGCCGAATGAAAGCAGTTTAATCGCCGGCAACCGAAAACCCGCGATTTCCCGTAAATCCCGTATAGTCGAATGTATACAAAGAAAGTAAGCAGGAGTAAACTCATTTCCCGAACGATTTTTAAAATTATTTTTTCACCACTAAAACCCATGAGACTTGTAGTTTTCAAAAATATTTTCATTTTTGATGAGACGCCGAATGAAAGCAGTTTAATCGCCGGCAACCGAAAACCCGCGATTTCCCGTAAATCCCATCGGCCCGTATAGTCGAATGTATACAAAGAAAGTAAGCAGGAGTAAACTCATTTCCCGAACGATTTTTAAAATTATTTTTTCACCACTAAAACCCATGAGACTTGTAGTTTTCAAAAATATTTTCATTTTTGATGAGACGCCGAATGAAAGCAGTTTAATCGCCGGCAACCGAAAACCCGCGATTTCCCGTAAATCCCTCGGCCCGTATAGTCGAATGTATACAAAGAAAGTAAGCAGGAGTAAACTCATTTCCCGAACGATTTTTAAAATTATTTTTTCACCACTAAAACCCATGAGACTTGTAGTTTTCAAAAATATTTTCATTTTTGATGAGACGCCGAATGAAAGCAGTTTAATCGCCGGCAACCGAAAACCCGCGATTTCCCGTAAATCCCGGATCGGCCCGTATAGTCGAATGTATACAAAGAAAGTAAGCAGGAGTAAACTCATTTCCCGAACGATTTTTAAAATTATTTTTTCACCACTAAAACCCATGAGACTTGTAGTTTTCAAAAATATTTTCATTTTTGATGAGACGCCGAATGAAAGCAGTTTAATCGCCGGCAACCGAAAACCCGCGATTTCCCGTAAATCCCGGGTCGGCCCGTATAGTCGAATGTATACAAAGAAAGTAAGCAGGGAGTAAACTCATTTCCCGAACGATTTTTAAAATTATTTTTTCACCACTAAAACCCATGAGACTTGTAGTTTTCAAAAATATTTTCATTTTTGATGAGACGCCGAATGAAAGCAGTTTAATCGCCGGCAACCGAAAACCCGCGATTTCCCGTAAATCCCGTATAGTCGAATGTATACAAAGAAAGTAAGCAGGGAGTAAACTCATTTCCCGAACGATTTTTAAAATTATTTTTTCACCACTAAAACCCATGAGACTTGTAGTTTTCAAAAATATTTTCATTTTTGATGAGACGCCGAATGAAAGCAGTTTAATCGCCGGCAACCGAAAACCCGCGATTTCCCGTAAATCCCGTATAGTCGAATGTATACAAAGAAAGTAAGCAGGAGTAAACTCATTTCCCGAACGATTTTTAAAATTATTTTTTCACCACTAAAACCCATGAGACTTGTAGTTTTCAAAAATATTTTCATTTTTGATGAGACGCCGAATGAAAGCAGTTTAATCGCCGGCAACCGAAAACCCGCGATTTCCCGTAAATCCCGGATCGGCCCGTATAGTCGAATGTATACAAAGAAAGTAAGCAGGGAGTAAACTCATTTCCCGAACGATTTTTAAAATTATTTTTTCACCACTAAAACCCATGAGACTTGTAGTTTTCAAAAATATTTTCATTTTTGATGAGACGCCGAATGAAAGCAGTTTAATCGCCGGCAACCGAAAACCCGCGATTTCCCGTAAATCCCGGTCGGCCCGTATAGTCGAATGTATACAAAGAAAGTAAGCAGGGAGTAAACTCATTTCCCGAACGATTTTTAAAATTATTTTTTCACCACTAAAACCCATGAGACTTGTAGTTTTCAAAAATATTTTCATTTTTGATGAGACGCCGAATGAAAGCAGTTTAATCGCCGGCAACCGAAAACCCGCGATTTCCCGTAAATCCCGGATCGGCCCGTATAGTCGAATGTATACAAAGAAAGTAAGCAGGAGTAAACTCATTTCCCGAACGATTTTTAAAATTATTTTTTCACCACTAAAACCCATGAGACTTGTAGTTTTCAAAAATATTTTCATTTTTGATGAGACGCCGAATGAAAGCAGTTTAATCGCCGGCAACCGAAAACCCGCGATTTCCCGTAAATCCCGTATAGTCGAATGTATACAAAGAAAGTAAGCAGGGAGTAAACTCATTTCCCGAACGATTTTTAAAATTATTTTTTCACCACTAAAACCCATGAGACTTGTAGTTTTCAAAAATATTTTCATTTTTGATGAGACGCCGAATGAAAGCAGTTTAATCGCCGGCAACCGAAAACCCGCGATTTCCCGTAAATCCCGTATAGTCGAATGTATACAAAGAAAGTAAGCAGGAGTAAACTCATTTCCCGAACGATTTTTAAAATTATTTTTTCACCACTAAAACCCATGAGACTTGTAGTTTTCAAAAATATTTTCATTTTTGATGAGACGCCGAATGAAAGCAGTTTAATCGCCGGCAACCGAAAACCCGCGATTTCCCGTAAATCCCGGATCGGCCCGTATAGTCGAATGTATACAAAGAAAGTAAGCAGGGAGTAAACTCATTTCCCGAACGATTTTTAAAATTATTTTTTCACCACTAAAACCCATGAGACTTGTAGTTTTCAAAAATATTTTCATTTTTGATGAGACGCCGAATGAAAGCAGTTTAATCGCCGGCAACCGAAAACCCGCGATTTCCCGTAAATCCCGGTCGGCCCGTATAGTCGAATGTATACAAAGAAAGTAAGCAGGGAGTAAACTCATTTCCCGAACGATTTTTAAAATTATTTTTTCACCACTAAAACCCATGAGACTTGTAGTTTTCAAAAATATTTTCATTTTTGATGAGACGCCGAATGAAAGCAGTTTAATCGCCGGCAACCGAAAACCCGCGATTTCCCGTAAATCCCGTATAGTCGAATGTATACAAAGAAAGTAAGCAGGAGTAAACTCATTTCCCGAACGATTTTTAAAATTATTTTTTCACCACTAAAACCCATGAGACTTGTAGTTTTCAAAAATATTTTCATTTTTGATGAGACGCCGAATGAAAGCAGTTTAATCGCCGGCAACCGAAAACCCGCGATTTCCCGTAAATGGATCGGCCCGTATAGTCGAATGTATACAAAGAAAGTAAGCAGGGAGTAAACTCATTTCCCGAACGATTTTTAAAATTATTTTTTCACCACTAAAACCCATGAGACTTGTAGTTTTCAAAAATATTTTCATTTTTGATGAGACGCCGAATGAAAGCAGTTTAATCGCCGGCAACCGAAAACCCGCGATTTCCCGTAAATCCCGTATAGTCGAATGTATACAAAGAAAGTAAGCAGGAGTAAACTCATTTCCCGAACGATTTTTAAAATTATTTTTTCACCACTAAAACCCATGAGACTTGTAGTTTTCAAAAATATTTTCATTTTTGATGAGACGCCGAATGAAAGCAGTTTAATCGCCGGCAACCGAAAACCCGCGATTTCCCGTAAATCCCGGATCGGCCCGTATAGTCGAATGTATACAAAGAAAGTAAGCAGGAGTAAACTCATTTCCCGAACGATTTTTAAAATTATTTTTTCACCACTAAAACCCATGAGACTTGTAGTTTTCAAAAATATTTTCATTTTTGATGAGACGCCGAATGAAAGCAGTTTAATCGCCGGCAACCGAAAACCCGCGATTTCCCGTAAATCGGCCCGTATAGTCGAATGTATACAAAGAAAGTAAGCAGGGAGTAAACTCATTTCCCGAACGATTTTTAAAATTATTTTTTCACCACTAAAACCCATGAGACTTGTAGTTTTCAAAAATATTTTCATTTTTGATGAGACGCCGAATGAAAGCAGTTTAATCGCCGGCAACCGAAAACCCGCGATTTCCCGTAAATCCCGTATAGTCGAATGTATACAAAGAAAGTAAGCAGGAGTAAACTCATTTCCCGAACGATTTTTAAAATTATTTTTTCACCACTAAAACCCATGAGACTTGTAGTTTTCAAAAATATTTTCATTTTTGATGAGACGCCGAATGAAAGCAGTTTAATCGCCGGCAACCGAAAACCCGCGATTTCCCGTAAATCCGGATCGGCCCGTATAGTCGAATGTATACAAAGAAAGTAAGCAGGAGTAAACTCATTTCCCGAACGATTTTTAAAATTATTTTTTCACCACTAAAACCCATGAGACTTGTAGTTTTCAAAAATATTTTCATTTTTGATGAGACGCCGAATGAAAGCAGTTTAATCGCCGGCAACCGAAAACCCGCGATTTCCCGTAAATCCCGTATAGTCGAATGTATACAAAGAAAGTAAGCAGGGAGTAAACTCATTTCCCGAACGATTTTTAAAATTATTTTTTCACCACTAAAACCCATGAGACTTGTAGTTTTCAAAAATATTTTCATTTTTGATGAGACGCCGAATGAAAGCAGTTTAATCGCCGGCAACCGAAAACCCGCGATTTCCCGTAAAATCGGCCCGTATAGTCGAATGTATACAAAGAAAGTAAGCAGGGAGTAAACTCATTTCCCGAACGATTTTTAAAATTATTTTTTCACCACTAAAACCCATGAGACTTGTAGTTTTCAAAAATATTTTCATTTTTGATGAGACGCCGAATGAAAGCAGTTTAATCGCCGGCAACCGAAAACCCGCGATTTCCCGTAAATCCCGTCGGCCCGTATAGTCGAATGTATACAAAGAAAGTAAGCAGGAGTAAACTCATTTCCCGAACGATTTTTAAAATTATTTTTTCACCACTAAAACCCATGAGACTTGTAGTTTTCAAAAATATTTTCATTTTTGATGAGACGCCGAATGAAAGCAGTTTAATCGCCGGCAACCGAAAACCCGCGATTTCCCGTAAATCCCGTATAGTCGAATGTATACAAAGAAAGTAAGCAGGGAGTAAACTCATTTCCCGAACGATTTTTAAAATTATTTTTTCACCACTAAAACCCATGAGACTTGTAGTTTTCAAAAATATTTTCATTTTTGATGAGACGCCGAATGAAAGCAGTTTAATCGCCGGCAACCGAAAACCCGCGATTTCCCGTAAATCCCGTATAGTCGAATGTATACAAAGAAAGTAAGCAGGAGTAAACTCATTTCCCGAACGATTTTTAAAATTATTTTTTCACCACTAAAACCCATGAGACTTGTAGTTTTCAAAAATATTTTCATTTTTGATGAGACGCCGAATGAAAGCAGTTTAATCGCCGGCAACCGAAAACCCGCGATTTCCCGTAAATCCCGGGATCGGTAAATCCCGTATAGTCGAATGTATACAAAGAAAGTAAGCAGGCAGTAAACTCATTTCCCGAACGATTTTTAAAATTATTTTTTCACCACTAAAACCCATGAGACTTGTAGTTTTAAAAAATATTTTCATTTTTGATGAGACGCCGAATGAAAGCAGTTTAATCGCCGGCAACCGAAAACCCGCGATTTCCCGTAAATCCCGTATAGTCGAATGTATACAAAGAAAGTAAGCAGGGAGTAAACTCATTTCCCGAACGATTTTTAAAATTATTTTTTCACCACTAAAACCCATGAGACTTGTAGTTTTCAAAAATATTTTCATTTTTGATGAGACGCCGAATGAAAGCAGTTTAATCGCCGGCAACCGAAAACCCGCGATTTCCCGTAAATCCCGTATAGTCGAATGTATACAAAGAAAGTAAGCAGGAGTAAACTCATTTCCCGAACGATTTTTAAAATTATTTTTTCACCACTAAAACCCATGAGACTTGTAGTTTTCAAAAATATTTTCATTTTTGATGAGACGCCGAATGAAAGCAGTTTAATCGCCGGCAACCGAAAACCCGCGATTTCCCGTAAATCCCGGATCGGCCCGTATAGTCGAATGTATACAAAGAAAGTAAGCAGGAGTAAACTCATTTCCCGAACGATTTTTAAAATTATTTTTTCACCACTAAAACCCATGAGACTTGTAGTTTTCAAAAATATTTTCATTTTTGATGAGACGCCGAATGAAAGCAGTTTAATCGCCGGCAACCGAAAACCCGCGATTTCCCGTAAATCCCGGATCGGCCCGTATAGTCGAATGTATACAAAGAAAGTAAGCAGGAGTAAACTCATTTCCCGAACGATTTTTAAAATTATTTTTTCACCACTAAAACCCATGAGACTTGTAGTTTTCAAAAATATTTTCATTTTTGATGAGACGCCGAATGAAAGCAGTTTAATCGCCGGCAACCGAAAACCCGCGATTTCCCGTAAATCCCGGATCGGCCCGTATAGTCGAATGTATACAAAGAAAGTAAGCAGGCAGTAAACTCATTTCCCGAACGATTTTTAAAATTATTTTTTCACCACTAAAACCCATGAGACTTGTAGTTTTCAAAAATATTTTCATTTTTGATGAGACGCCGAATGAAAGCAGTTTAATCGCCGGCAACCGAAAACCCGCGATTTCCCGTAAATCCCGTATAGTCGAATGTATACAAAGAAAGTAAGCAGGAGTAAACTCATTTCCCGAACGATTTTTAAAATTATTTTTTCACCACTAAAACCCATGAGACTTGTAGTTTTCAAAAATATTTTCATTTTTGATGAGACGCCGAATGAAAGCAGTTTAATCGCCGGCAACCGAAAACCCGCGATTTCCCGTAAATCCCGTATAGTCGAATGTATACAAAGAAAGTAAGCAGGGAGTAAACTCATTTCCCGAACGATTTTTAAAATTATTTTTTCACCACTAAAACCCATGAGACTTGTAGTTTTCAAAAATATTTTCATTTTTGATGAGACGCCGAATGAAAGCAGTTTAATCGCCGGCAACCGAAAACCCGCGATTTCCCGTAAATCCCGATCGGCCCTATAGTCGAATGTATACAAAGAAAGTAAGCAGGAGTAAACTCATTTCCCGAACGATTTTTAAAATTATTTTTTCACCACTAAAACCCATGAGACTTGTAGTTTTCAAAAATATTTTCATTTTTGATGAGACGCCGAATGAAAGCAGTTTAATCGCCGGCAACCGAAAACCCGCGATTTCCCGTAAATCCCGGGATCGGCCCGTATAGTCGAATGTATACAAAGAAAGTAAGCAGGAGTAAACTCATTTCCCGAACGATTTTTAAAATTATTTTTTCACCACTAAAACCCATGAGACTTGTAGTTTTCAAAAATATTTTCATTTTTGATGAGACGCCGAATGAAAGCAGTTTAATCGCCGGCAACCGAAAACCCGCGATTTCCCGTAAATCCCGTATAGTCGAATGTATACAAAGAAAGTAAGCAGGGAGTAAACTCATTTCCCGAACGATTTTTAAAATTATTTTTTCACCACTAAAACCCATGAGACTTGTAGTTTTCAAAAATATTTTCATTTTTGATGAGACGCCGAATGAAAGCAGTTTAATCGCCGGCAACCGAAAACCCGCGATTTCCCGTAAATCCCCGTATAGTCGAATGTATACAAAGAAAGTAAGCAGGAGTAAACTCATTTCCCGAACGATTTTTAAAATTATTTTTTCACCACTAAAACCCATGAGACTTGTAGTTTTCAAAAATATTTTCATTTTTGATGAGACGCCGAATGAAAGCAGTTTAATCGCCGGCAACCGAAAACCCGCGATTTCCCGTAAATCCCGTATAGTCGAATGTATACAAAGAAAGTAAGCAGGAGTAAACTCATTTCCCGAACGATTTTTAAAATTATTTTTTCACCACTAAAACCCATGAGACTTGTAGTTTTCAAAAATATTTTCATTTTTGATGAGACGCCGAATGAAAGCAGTTTAATCGCCGGCAACCGAAAACCCGCGATTTCCCGTAAATCCCGTATAGTCGAATGTATACAAAGAAAGTAAGCAGGAGTAAACTCATTTCCCGAACGATTTTTAAAATTATTTTTTCACCACTAAAACCCATGAGACTTGTAGTTTTCAAAAATATTTTCATTTTTGATGAGACGCCGAATGAAAGCAGTTTAATCGCCGGCAACCGAAAACCCGCGATTTCCCGTAAATCCCGTATAGTCGAATGTATACAAAGAAAGTAAGCAGGAGTAAACTCATTTCCCGAACGATTTTTAAAATTATTTTTTCACCACTAAAACCCATGAGACTTGTAGTTTTCAAAAATATTTTCATTTTTGATGAGACGCCGAATGAAAGCAGTTTAATCGCCGGCAACCGAAAACCCGCGATTTCCCGTAAATCCCGGATCGGCCCGTATAGTCGAATGTATACAAAGAAAGTAAGCAGGAGTAAACTCATTTCCCGAACGATTTTTAAAATTATTTTTTCACCACTAAAACCCATGAGACTTGTAGTTTTCAAAAATATTTTCATTTTTGATGAGACGCCGAATGAAAGCAGTTTAATCGCCGGCAACCGAAAACCCGCGATTTCCCGTAAATCCCTCCCGTATAGTCGAATGTATACAAAGAAAGTAAGCAGGGAGTAAACTCATTTCCCGAACGATTTTTAAAATTATTTTTTCACCACTAAAACCCATGAGACTTGTAGTTTTCAAAAATATTTTCATTTTTGATGAGACGCCGAATGAAAGCAGTTTAATCGCCGGCAACCGAAAACCCGCGATTTCCCGTAAATCCCGTATAGTCGAATGTATACAAAGAAAGTAAGCAGGGAGTAAACTCATTTCCCGAACGATTTTTAAAATTATTTTTTCACCACTAAAACCCATGAGACTTGTAGTTTTCAAAAATATTTTCATTTTTGATGAGACGCCGAATGAAAGCAGTTTAATCGCCGGCAACCGAAAACCCGCGATTTCCCGTAAATCCCATCCCGTATAGTCGAATGTATACAAAGAAAGTAAGCAGGAGTAAACTCATTTCCCGAACGATTTTTAAAATTATTTTTTCACCACTAAAACCCATGAGACTTGTAGTTTTCAAAAATATTTTCATTTTTGATGAGACGCCGAATGAAAGCAGTTTAATCGCCGGCAACCGAAAACCCGCGATTTCCCGTAAAATCCCGTATAGTCGAATGTATACAAAGAAAGTAAGCAGGGAGTAAACTCATTTCCCGAACGATTTTTAAAATTATTTTTTCACCACTAAAACCCATGAGACTTGTAGTTTTCAAAAATATTTTCATTTTTGATGAGACGCCGAATGAAAGCAGTTTAATCGCCGGCAACCGAAAACCCGCGATTTCCCGTAAATCCCGTCGGCCCGTATGTCGAATGTATACAAAGAAAGTAAGCAGGGAGTAAACTCATTTCCCGAACGATTTTTAAAATTATTTTTTCA
The DNA here is from genome assembly GCA_030067915.1 of Hydractinia echinata. Lineage (NCBI taxonomy): Eukaryota > Metazoa > Cnidaria > Hydrozoa > Anthoathecata > Hydractiniidae > Hydractinia > Hydractinia echinata. Next base: position 22,046 of record JASGCC010002314.1, read on the forward strand.
CCACTAAAACCCATGAGACTTGTAGTTTTCAAAAATATTTTCATTTTTGATGAGACGCCGAATGAAAGCAGTTTAATCGCCGGCAACCGAAAACCCGCGATTTCCCGTAAATCCCGTATAGTCGAATGTATACAAAGAAAGTAAGCAGGAGTAAACTCATTTCCCGAACGATTTTTAAAATTATTTTTTCACCACTAAAACCCATGAGACTTGTAGTTTTCAAAAATATTTTCATTTTTGATGAGACGCCGAATGAAAGCAGTTTAATCGCCGGCAACCGAAAACCCGCGATTTCCCGTAAATCCCGTATAGTCGAATGTATACAAAGAAAGTAAGCAGGGAGTAAACTCATTTCCCGAACGATTTTTAAAATTATTTTTTCACCACTAAAACCCATGAGACTTGTAGTTTTCAAAAATATTTTCATTTTTGATGAGACGCCGAATGAAAGCAGTTTAATCGCCGGCAACCGAAAACCCGCGATTTCCCGTAAATCCCGTATAGTCGAATGTATACAAAGAAAGTAAGCAGGGAGTAAACTCATTTCCCGAACGATTTTTAAAATTATTTTTTCACCACTAAAACCCATGAGACTTGTAGTTTTCAAAAATATTTTCATTTTTGATGAGACGCCGAATGAAAGCAGTTTAATCGCCGGCAACCGAAAACCCGCGATTTCCCGTAAATCCCGTATAGTCGAATGTATACAAAGAAAGTAAGCAGGGAGTAAACTCATTTCCCGAACGATTTTTAAAATTATTTTTTCACCACTAAAACCCATGAGACTTGTAGTTTTCAAAAATATTTTCATTTTTGATGAGACGCCGAATGAAAGCAGTTTAATCGCCGGCAACCGAAAACCCGCGATTTCCCGTAAATCCCGTATAGTCGAATGTATACAAAGAAAGTAAGCAGGGAGTAAACTCATTTCCCGAACGATTTTTAAAATTATTTTTTCACCACTAAAACCCATGAGACTTGTAGTTTTCAAAAATATTTTCATTTTTGATGAGACGCCGAATGAAAGCAGTTTAATCGCCGGCAACCGAAAACCCGCGATTTCCCGTAAAATCGGCCCGTATAGTCGAATGTATACAAAGAAAGTAAGCAGGGAGTAAACTCATTTCCCGAACGATTTTTAAAATTATTTTTTCACCACTAAAACCCATGAGACTTGTAGTTTTCAAAAATATTTTCATTTTTGATGAGACGCCGAATGAAAGCAGTTTAATCGCCGGCAACCGAAAACCCGCGATTTCCCGTAAATCCCATCGGCCCGTATAGTCGAATGTATACAAAGAAAGTAAGCAGGGAGTAAACTCATTTCCCGAACGATTTTTAAAATTATTTTTTCACCACTAAAACCCATGAGACTTGTAGTTTTCAAAAATATTTTCATTTTTGATGAGACGCCGAATGAAAGCAGTTTAATCGCCGGCAACCGAAAACCCGCGATTTCCCGTAAATCCCGTATAGTCGAATGTATACAAAGAAAGTAAGCAGGGAGTAAACTCATTTCCCGAACGATTTTTAAAATTATTTTTTCACCACTAAAACCCATGAGACTTGTAGTTTTCAAAAATATTTTCATTTTTGATGAGACGCCGAATGAAAGCAGTTTAATCGCCGGCAACCGAAAACCCGCGATTTCCCGTAAATCCCGTATAGTCGAATGTATACAAAGAAAGTAAGCAGGAGTAAACTCATTTCCCGAACGATTTTTAAAATTATTTTTTCACCACTAAAACCCATGAGACTTGTAGTTTTCAAAAATATTTTCATTTTTGATGAGACGCCGAATGAAAGCAGTTTAATCGCCGGCAACCGAAAACCCGCGATTTCCCGTAAATCCCGTATAGTCGAATGTATACAAAGAAAGTAAGCAGGGAGTAAACTCATTTCCCGAACGATTTTTAAAATTATTTTTTCACCACTAAAACCCATGAGACTTGTAGTTTTCAAAAATATTTTCATTTTTGATGAGACGCCGAATGAAAGCAGTTTAATCGCCGGCAACCGAAAACCCGCGATTTCCCGTAAATCCCGTATAGTCGAATGTATACAAAGAAAGTAAGCAGGGAGTAAACTCATTTCCCGAACGATTTTTAAAATTATTTTTTCACCACTAAAACCCATGAGACTTGTAGTTTTCAAAAATATTTTCATTTTTGATGAGACGCCGAATGAAAGCAGTTTAATCGCCGGCAACCGAAAACCCGCGATTTCCCGTAAATCCCTCGGCCCGTATAGTCGAATGTATACAAAGAAAGTAAGCAGGGAGTAAACTCATTTCCCGAACGATTTTTAAAATTATTTTTTCACCACTAAAACCCATGAGACTTGTAGTTTTCAAAAATATTTTCATTTTTGATGAGACGCCGAATGAAAGCAGTTTAATCGCCGGCAACCGAAAACCCGCGATTTCCCGTAAATCCCGTATAGTCGAATGTATACAAAGAAAGTAAGCAGGGAGTAAACTCATTTCCCGAACGATTTTTAAAATTATTTTTTCACCACTAAAACCCATGAGACTTGTAGTTTTCAAAAATATTTTCATTTTTGATGAGACGCCGAATGAAAGCAGTTTAATCGCCGGCAACCGAAAACCCGCGATTTCCCGTAAATCCCGTATAGTCGAATGTATACAAAGAAAGTAAGCAGGAGTAAACTCATTTCCCGAACGATTTTTAAAATTATTTTTTCACCACTAAAACCCATGAGACTTGTAGTTTTCAAAAATATTTTCATTTTTGATGAGACGCCGAATGAAAGCAGTTTAATCGCCGGCAACCGAAAACCCGCGATTTCCCGTAAATCCCGGATCGGCCCGTATAGTCGAATGTATACAAAGAAAGTAAGCAGGGAGTAAACTCATTTCCCGAACGATTTTTAAAATTATTTTTTCACCACTAAAACCCATGAGACTTGTAGTTTTCAAAAATATTTTCATTTTTGATGAGACGCCGAATGAAAGCAGTTTAATCGCCGGCAACCGAAAACCCGCGATTTCCCGTAAATCCCGTATAGTCGAATGTATACAAAGAAAGTAAGCAGGGAGTAAACTCATTTCCCGAACGATTTTTAAAATTATTTTTTCACCACTAAAACCCATGAGACTTGTAGTTTTCAAAAATATTTTCATTTTTGATGAGACGCCGAATGAAAGCAGTTTAATCGCCGGCAACCGAAAACCCGCGATTTCCCGTAAATCCCGTATAGTCGAATGTATACAAAGAAAGTAAGCAGGAGTAAACTCATTTCCCGAACGATTTTTAAAATTATTTTTTCACCACTAAAACCCATGAGACTTGTAGTTTTCAAAAATATTTTCATTTTTGATGAGACGCCGAATGAAAGCAGTTTAATCGCCGGCAACCGAAAACCCGCGATTTCCCGTAAATCCCGTATAGTCGAATGTATACAAAGAAAGTAAGCAGGGAGTAAACTCATTTCCCGAACGATTTTTAAAATTATTTTTTCACCACTAAAACCCATGAGACTTGTAGTTTTCAAAAATATTTTCATTTTTGATGAGACGCCGAATGAAAGCAGTTTAATCGCCGGCAACCGAAAACCCGCGATTTCCCGTAAATCCCGTATAGTCGAATGTATACAAAGAAAGTAAGCAGGGAGTAAACTCATTTCCCGAACGATTTTTAAAATTATTTTTTCACCACTAAAACCCATGAGACTTGTAGTTTTCAAAAATATTTTCATTTTTGATGAGACGCCGAATGAAAGCAGTTTAATCGCCGGCAACCGAAAACCCGCGATTTCCCGTAAATCCCATCGGCCCGTATAGTCGAATGTATACAAAGAAAGTAAGCAGGGAGTAAACTCATTTCCCGAACGATTTTTAAAATTATTTTTTCACCACTAAAACCCATGAGACTTGTAGTTTTCAAAAATATTTTCATTTTTGATGAGACGCCGAATGAAAGCAGTTTAATCGCCGGCAACCGAAAACCCGCGATTTCCCGTAAATCCCCGTATAGTCGAATGTATACAAAGAAAGTAAGCAGGGAGTAAACTCATTTCCCGAACGATTTTTAAAATTATTTTTTCACCACTAAAACCCATGAGACTTGTAGTTTTCAAAAATATTTTCATTTTTGATGAGACGCCGAATGAAAGCAGTTTAATCGCCGGCAACCGAAAACCCGCGATTTCCCGTAAATCCCCCGTATAGTCGAATGTATACAAAGAAAGTAAGCAGGAGTAAACTCATTTCCCGAACGATTTTTAAAATTATTTTTTCACCACTAAAACCCATGAGACTTGTAGTTTTAAAAATATTTTCATTTTTGATGAGACGCCGAATGAAAGCAGTTTAATCGCCGGCAACCGAAAACCCGCGATTTCCCGTAAATCCCGGATCGGCCCGTATAGTCGAATGTATACAAAGAAAGTAAGCAGGGAGTAAACTCATTTCCCGAACGATTTTTAAAATTATTTTTTCACCACTAAAACCCATGAGACTTGTAGTTTTCAAAAATATTTTCATTTTTGATGAGACGCCGAATGAAAGCAGTTTAATCGCCGGCAACCGAAAACCCGCGATTTCCCGTAAATCCATCCCGTATAGTCGAATGTATACAAAGAAAGTAAGCAGGGAGTAAACTCATTTCCCGAACGATTTTTAAAATTATTTTTTCACCACTAAAACCCATGAGACTTGTAGTTTTCAAAAATATTTTCATTTTTGATGAGACGCCGAATGAAAGCAGTTTAATCGCCGGCAACCGAAAACCCGCGATTTCCCGTAAATCCCGGATCGGCCCGTATAGTCGAATGTATACAAAGAAAGTAAGCAGGGAGTAAACTCATTTCCCGAACGATTTTTAAAATTATTTTTTCACCACTAAAACCCATGAGACTTGTAGTTTTCAAAAATATTTTCATTTTTGATGAGACGCCGAATGAAAGCAGTTTAATCGCCGGCAACCGAAAACCCGCGATTTCCCGTAAATCCCGTATAGTCGAATGTATACAAAGAAAGTAAGCAGGAGTAAACTCATTTCCCGAACGATTTTTAAAATTATTTTTTCACCACTAAAACCCATGAGACTTGTAGTTTTCAAAAATATTTTCATTTTTGATGAGACGCCGAATGAAAGCAGTTTAATCGCCGGCAACCGAAAACCCGCGATTTCCCGTAAATCCCGTATAGTCGAATGTATACAAAGAAAGTAAGCAGGGAGTAAACTCATTTCCCGAACGATTTTTAAAATTATTTTTTCACCACTAAAACCCATGAGACTTGTAGTTTTAAAAATATTTTCATTTTTGATGAGACGCCGAATGAAAGCAGTTTAATCGCCGGCAACCGAAAACCCGCGATTTCCCGTAAATCCCGTATAGTCGAATGTATACAAAGAAAGTAAGCAGGAGTAAACTCATTTCCCGAACGATTTTTAAAATTATTTTTTCACCACTAAAACCCATGAGACTTGTAGTTTTCAAAAATATTTTCATTTTTGATGAGACGCCGAATGAAAGCAGTTTAATCGCCGGCAACCGAAAACCCGCGATTTCCCGTAAATCCCGTATAGTCGAATGTATACAAAGAAAGTAAGCAGGGAGTAAACTCATTTCCCGAACGATTTTTAAAATTATTTTTTCACCACTAAAACCCATGAGACTTGTAGTTTTCAAAAATATTTTCATTTTTGATGAGACGCCGAATGAAAGCAGTTTAATCGCCGGCAACCGAAAACCCGCGATTTCCCGTAAATCCCGTATAGTCGAATGTATACAAAGAAAGTAAGCAGGGAGTAAACTCATTTCCCGAACGATTTTTAAAATTATTTTTTCACCACTAAAACCCATGAGACTTGTAGTTTTCAAAAATATTTTCATTTTTGATGAGACGCCGAATGAAAGCAGTTTAATCGCCGGCAACCGAAAACCCGCGATTTCCCGTAAATCCCGTATAGTCGAATGTATACAAAGAAAGTAAGCAGGAGTAAACTCATTTCCCGAACGATTTTTAAAATTATTTTTTCACCACTAAAACCCATGAGACTTGTAGTTTTCAAAAATATTTTCATTTTTGATGAGACGCCGAATGAAAGCAGTTTAATCGCCGGCAACCGAAAACCCGCGATTTCCCGTAAATCCCGGATCGGCCCGTATAGTCGAATGTATACAAAGAAAGTAAGCAGGAGTAAACTCATTTCCCGAACGATTTTTAAAATTATTTTTTCACCACTAAAACCCATGAGACTTGTAGTTTTCAAAAATATTTTCATTTTTGATGAGACGCCGAATGAAAGCAGTTTAATCGCCGGCAACCGAAAACCCGCGATTTCCCGTAAATCCCCCCGTATAGTCGAATGTATACAAAGAAAGTAAGCAGGGAGTAAACTCATTTCCCGAACGATTTTTAAAATTATTTTTTCACCACTAAAACCCATGAGACTTGTAGTTTTCAAAAATTTTCATTTTTGATGAGACGCCGAATGAAAGCAGTTTAATCGCCGGCAACCGAAAACCCGCGATTTCCCGTAAATCCCGTATAGTCGAATGTATACAAAGAAAGTAAGCAGGAGTAAACTCATTTCCCGAACGATTTTTAAAATTATTTTTTCACCACTAAAACCCATGAGACTTGTAGTTTTCAAAAATATTTTCATTTTTGATGAGACGCCGAATGAAAGCAGTTTAATCGCCGGCAACCGAAAACCCGCGATTTCCCGTAAATCCGGATCGGCCCGTATAGTCGAATGTATACAAAGAAAGTAAGCAGGAGTAAACTCATTTCCCGAACGATTTTTAAAATTATTTTTTCACCACTAAAACCCATGAGACTTGTAGTTTTCAAAAATATTTTCATTTTTGATGAGACGCCGAATGAAAGCAGTTTAATCGCCGGCAACCGAAAACCCGCGATTTCCCGTAAATCCCGGATCGGCGTATAGTCGAATGTATACAAAGAAAGTAAGCAGGGAGTAAACTCATTTCCCGAACGATTTTTAAAATTATTTTTTCACCACTAAAACCCATGAGACTTGTAGTTTTAAAAATATTTTCATTTTTGATGAGACGCCGAATGAAAGCAGTTTAATCGCCGGCAACCGAAAACCCGCGATTTCCCGTAAATCCCGGATCGGCCCGTATAGTCGAATGTATACAAAGAAAGTAAGCAGGCAGTAAACTCATTTCCCGAACGATTTTTAAAATTATTTT
>JASGCC010002315.1:0-29230 GCA_030067915.1 Hydractinia echinata
AAACGAGATCTTCTATCCGACGACATTTCCAGACATGCAAGATAAGATGACAGGAGCTAGATTTGAACTCGCGCCACCGAAGTGACTGGTGCCTTAAACGCCTTAGACTGCTCGTCATCCTGCCCGCCTTTTCAAATACATAATGTGGACGAGCGTGCATAATATGTTATTTCCGCGTATTTAAGCACTAGATGACAAACAAAGAACCGAAATTTATGAAAAATTAATAAGTAAGTGACCCAAAATGATACGTTGATGCCCAACCATCTACACATTCCACTGCAAGTGTATTTTCGGGTTGACTTTAGCAATCTAGAGGGTTTTGCCTGTTTTTGGGTGGAATACCTGCACAGTCAAGCAGTTTCAGCGCTCCCGTCATTCATGCAAGCGAAACTTGTAAAATACTTTTTTTAAAATTCCGTATTTCTTCGGCGAAATAGTTAAGCGGAAATAAGAACGTTTGTCCAACATCATTTCCAGACATTATGATAAGTTGACAGGAGCGAGATTGAACTCGCGCCACCGAAGTGACTGGTGCCTAAAACCAGCCCTTAGACCTCTCGGCCATCCTGCCTGCTTTTTAAGATATAAAATGCCGTGCCAAGAAATACAGGGAAACCAAAAAGTATCTTATGCTGACGTTAGCAGAAATGTTTTTGCTCTAACCAATTATCCTAAGATCCGAAGTCCTAAAACCATCCGCTGACAAGTGAACTTTGATTAAAAAACGCCGTAAATTATTGCTTGTGGGTAAAATGTTAGAAATTATGAAATTATACAGAGATATGTTGAACATGACTGTAAGGATATTTCATCCGGCCATCGTTCTCAACAAGTTGTAAATCGCAATCTCATGACGCTTAAACACTTCAGATCGGTGTCTCTAAAAATAGACGGAAGTTTAAGCAAAATCAAGTGGAACAAGCGCTACTTTTCCCCAATGCGAGGAAGACTTGTTAATTATATTTTGAAAATTCGCGGGTTTCTGGCGACGAAGTATTTAAGCGTAAACGAGATCTTCTATCCGACGACATTTCCAGACATGCAAGATAAGATGACAGGAGCGAGATTCGAACTCGCGCCACGAAGTGACTGGTGCCTTAAACCAGCGCCTTAAGCTCGGCCATCCTGCCCGCCTTTTCAAATACATAATGTGGACGAGCGTGCTGATAATATCGTATTTCCGCGTATTTAAGCACTAGATGACAAACATGAATGACCGAAATTTATGAAAAATTCAAATAAGTAAGTGACACAAAATGATACGTTGATGCCCAACCAGCTCTGCACATTCCACTGCAAGTGTATTTTTCGGGTGACTTTTGAGCAATCTAGAGGGTTTTGCCTGTTTTGGGTGGAATACCTGCACAGTCAAGCAGTTTCAGCCCCCGTCATTCATGCAAGCGAAACTTGTAAAATACTTTTTTTAAATTCGTATTTCTCTCGGCGAAATAGTTAAGCGGAAATAAGAACGTTTGTCCGACGTCATTTCCAGACATGTATGATAAGTTGACAGGAGCGAGATTCGAACTCGCGCCACCGAAGTGACTGGTGCCTAAAACCAGCGCTTAGACCGCTCGGCCATCCTGCCTGCTTTTTAAGATATAAAATGCCGTGCCAAGAAAGTACAGGGAAACCAAAAAGTAGCTTATGCTGACGTTAGCAGAAATGTTTTTGCTCTAACCAATTATCCTAAGATCCGAAGTCCTAAACCATCCGCTGACAAGTGAACTTTGAATATTAAAACGCCGTAAATTATTGCTTGTGGTAAATGTTAGAAATTATGAAATTATCCAGAAATATTTGAAGATGACTGTAAGGACGTTTCATCCGGACTATCGTTCTCAACAAGCTGTAAATCGAAATCTCATGACGCTTAAAACACTTCAGATCGGTGTCTCTAAAAATAGACGGAAGTTTAAGCAAAATCAAGTGAACAAGCGCTACTTTCCCCAATGCGAGGAAGACTTGTTAATTATATTTTGAAAAATTCGCGGGTTTCTGGCGACGAAGTATTTAAGCGTAAACGAGATCTTCTCCGACGACATTTCCAGACATGCAAGATAAGATGACAGGAGCGAGATTGAACACGCGCCACCGAAGTGACTGGTGCCTTAAACCAGCGCCTTAGACTGCTCCATCCTGCCCGCCTTTTCAAATACATAATGTGGACGAGCGTGCTGATAATATCGTATTTCCGCGTATTTAAGCACTAGATGACAAACATGAGTAACCGAAATTTATGAAAAATTAAATAAGTAAGTGACCAAAATGATACGTTGATGCCCAACCAGCTCTGCACATTCCACTGCAAGTGTATTTTCGGTGACTTTGAGCAATCTAGAGGGTTTTGCCTGTTTTTGGGTGGAATACCTGCACAGTCAAGCAGTTTCAGCGCTCCGTCATTCATGCAAGCGAAACTTGTAAAATACTTTTTTTAAAATTCCGTATTTCTCTCGGCGAAATAGTTAAGCGGAAATAAGAACGTTTGTCCGACATCATTTCCAGACATGTATGATAAGTTGACAGGAGCGAGATTCGAACTCGCGCCACCGAAGTGACTGGTGCCTAAAACCAGCCCTTAGACCGCTCGGCCATCCTGCCTGCTTTTTAAGATATAAAATGCCGTGCCAAGAAATACAGGGAAACCAAAAAGTAGCTTATGCTGACGTTAGCAGAAATGTTTTTGCTCTAACCAATTATCCTAAGATCCGAAGTCCTAAAACCATCCGCTGACAAGTGAACTTTGATTAAAAAACGCCGTAAATTATTGCTTGGGTAAAATGTTAGAAATTATGAAATTATACAGAGATATGTTGAACATGACTGTAAGGATTTCATCCGGCATCGTTCTCAACAAGTTGTAAATCGCAATCTCATGACGCTTAAACACTTCAGATCGGTGTCTCTAAAAATAGACGGAAGTTTAAGCAAAATCAAGTGGAACAAGCGCTACTTTTCCCCAATGCGAGGAAGACTTGTTAATTATATTTTGAAAATTCGCGGTTTCTGGCGACGAAGTATTTAAGCGTAAACGAGATCTTCTATCCGACGACATTTCCAGACATGCAAGATAAGATGACAGGAGCGAGATTGAACTCGCGCCACGAAGTGACTGGTGCCTTAAACCAGCGCCTTAACTGCTCGGCCATCCTGCCCGCCTTTTCAAATACATAATGTGGACGAGCGTGCTGATAATATCGTATTTCCGCGTATTTAAGCACTAGATGACAAACATGAATGACCGAAATTTATCAAAAATTTAAATAAGTAAGTGACAAAATGATACGTTGATGCCCAACCAGCTCTGCACATTCCACTGCAAGTGTATTTTTCGGGTGACTTTTGAAATCTAGAGGGTTTTGCCTGTTTGTGGGTGGAATACCAGCACAGTCAAGCAGTTTCAGGGCCACCCCCTCATTCGTGCAAGCGAAACATGTAAAATACTTTTTTTTAAATTCGCATATTTCTCTCGGCGAAATAGTTAAGCGGAATTAAGAATGTTTGTCCGACGTCATTTCCAGACATATGATAAGTTGACAGGAGCGAGATTCGAACTCGCGCCACCGAAGTGACTGGTGCCTAAAACCAGCGCCTTAGACCGCTCGGCCATCCTGCCCGCCCTTTCAAATACATAATGTGGACGAGCTTGCAGATAATATCGTATTTGCGCGTATTTAAGCACCAGATGACAAACATGAGTAACCGAAATTTATGAAAAATTCAAATAAGTAAGTGCCTCAAAATGATACGTTGATGCTCAACCAGCTCTGCACATTCCACTGCAAGTGTATTTTTCGGGTGACTTTTGAGCAATCTAGAGGGTTTTGCCTGTTTTTAGGTGGAATTCTCCACAGTCAAGCAGTTTCAGCGCCCCCGTCATTCATGCAAGCGAAACTTGTAAAATACTTTTTTTTAAATTTCCCGTATTTCTCTAGGCGAAATAGTTAAGCGGAAGTAAGAACGTTTGTCCGACGTCATTTCCAGACATGTATGATAAGTTGACAGGAGCGAGATTGAACTCGCGCCACCGAAGTGACTGTGCCTAAAACCAGCGCCTTAGTCCGCTCGACCATCCTGCTGTTTTAAGATATATAAAATGACGTGTCAAGAAACTACAGGAAAACTAAAAAGTAGCTTATTCTGACGTTAGCAGAAATGTTTTCCTCTAACCAATTATCCTAAGATCCGAAGTTCTAAGACCATCCGCTGACAAGTAACTTTGAATATTAAAACGCCGTAAATTATTGCTTGTGAGTAAAATGTTAGAAATTATGAAATTATCCAGAAATATGTTGAAGATGACTGTAAAGACGTTTCATCCGGACTATCGTTCTCAACAAGCTGTAAATCGAAATCTCATGACGCTTAAACACTTCAGATCGGTGTCTCTAAAATTAGACGGAAGTTTCAGCCAAATCAAGTGGAACAAGCGCTACTTTTCCCCAATGCGAGGAAGACTTGTTAATTATATTTTGAAAAATTCGCCTGTTTCTGACGGCAAAGTATTTAAGCGTAAACGAGATCTTCTGTCCGACGACATTTCCAGACATGCAAGATAAGATGACAGGAGCGAAATTCGAACTCGCGCCACCGAAGTGACTGGTGCCTTAAACCAGCGCCTTAGACTGCTCGCCATCCTGCCCGCCTTTTCAAATACATAATGTGGACGAGCGTGCAGATAATATCGTATTTCCGCGTATTTAAGCACTATATGACAAACATGAGTAACCGAAATTTATGAAAAATTCGAATAAGTAAGTGACACAAAATGATACGTTGATGCCCAACCAGCTCTGCACATTCCACTGCAAGTGTATTTTTCGGGTAACTTTTCAGCAATCTAGAGGGTTTTGCCTGCTTGTGGAGGAATACCTGCACAGTCAAGCAGTTTCGGCCCCCGTCATTCATGCAAGCGAAACATGTAAAATACTTTTTTTTTAAATTCGCATATTTCTCTGGCGAAATAGTTAAGCGGAAATAAGAACGTTTGTCGACGTCATTTCCAGACATGTATGATAAGTTGCAGGAGCGAGATTCGAACTCGCGCCACCGAAGTGACTGGTGCCTAAAACCAGCGCCTTAGACCGCTCGGCCATCCTGCCTGCTTTTTAAGATATAAAATGCCGTGCCAAGAAAGTCCAGGAAACCAAAAAGTAGCTTATGCTGACGTTAGCGGAAATGTTTTGACAAGTTAACCTTGAATATTAAAACGCCGTAAATTATTGCTTGTGAGTAAAATGTTGGAAATTATGAAATCATCCAGAAATATGTTGAACATGACGTAAGGACGTTTCATCCGGACTATCGTTCTCAACAAGCTGTAAATGAAATCTCATGACGCTTAAACACTTCAGATCGGTGTCTCTAAAAATAGACGGAAGTTTAAGCAAAATCAAGTGGAACAAGCGCTACTTTTCCCCAATGCAAGGAAGACTTGTTAATTATATTTGAAAATTCGCGTGTTTCTGGCGGCAAATTATTTAAGCGTAAACGAGATCTTCTGTCCGACGACATTTCCAGACATGCAAGATAAGATGACAAGAGCGAGATTCGAACTCGCGCCACCGAAGTGACTGGTGCCTTAAACCAGCGCTTAGACCGCTCGGCCATCCTACCCGCTTTTCAAATACATAATGTGGACGAGCGTGCAGATAATATCGTATTTCCGCGTATTTAGGCACTAGATGACAAACATGAATGACCGAAATTTATCAAAAATTTAAATAAGTAAGTGACACAAAATGATGCGTTGATGCCCAACCAGCTCTGCACATTCCACTGCAAGTGTACATTTCGGGTGACTTTTGAGGAATCTAGAGGGTTTTGCCTGTTTGTGGGTGGAATACCAGCACAGTCAAGCAGTTGCAGGGCCACCCCCTCATTCATGCAAGCGAAAAATGTAAAATACTCTTTTTTTAAATTCGCATATTTCTCTCGGCGAAATAGTTAAGCGGAATTAAGAATGTTTGTCCGACGTCATTTCCAGACATATATGATAAGTTGACAGGAGCGAGATTCGAACTCGCGCCACCGAAGTGACTGGTGCCTAAAACCGCGCGTTAGACCGCTCGGCCATCCTACCCGCCCTTTCAAATACATAATGTGGACGAGCGTGCAGATAATATCGTATTTCCGCGTATTAGGCACTAGATGACAAACATGAATGACCGAAATTTATCAAAAATTTAAATAAGTAAGTGACACAAAATGATACGTTGATGCCCAACCAGCTCTGCACATTCCACTGCAAGTGTATATTTCGGGTGACTTTTGAGGAATCTAGAGGGTTTTGCCTGTTTGTGGGTGGAATACCAGCACAGTCAAGCAGTTGCAGGGCCACCCCTCATTCATGCAAGCGAAAAATGTAAAATACTCTTTTTTTAAATTCGGCATATTTCTCTCGGCGAAATAGTTAAGCGGAATTAAGAATGTTTGTCCGACGTCATTTCCAGACATATATGATAAGTTGACAGGAGCGAGATTCGAACTCGCGCCACCGAAGTGACTGGTGCCTAAAACCAGCGCCTTAGACCGCTCGGCCATCCTGCCCGCCTTTTCAAATACATAATGTGGACGAGCTTGCAGATAATATCGTATTTGCGCGTATTTAAGCACCAGATGACAAACATGAGTAACCGAAATTTAGGAAAAATTCAAATAAGTAAGTGCCTCAAAATGATACGTTGATGCTCAACCAGCTCTGCACATTCCACTGCAAGTGTATTTTTCGGTTGACTTTTGAGCAATCTAGAGGGTTTTGCCTGTTTTTGGGTGGAATACCTGCACAGTCAAGCAGTTTCAGCGCTCCCGTCATTCATGCAAGCGAAACTTGTAAAATACTTTTTTTTAAATTCCGTATTTCTTTCGGCGAAATAGTTAAGCGGAAATAAGAACGTTTGTCCACATCATTTCCAGACATTATGATAAGTTGACAGGAGCGAGATTTGAACTCGCGCCACCGAAGTGACTGGTGCCTAAAACCAGCCCTTAGACCTCTCGGCCATCCTGCCTGCTTTTTAAGATATAAAATGCCGTGCCAAGAAATACAGGGAAACCAAAAAGTATCTTATGCTGACTTTAGCGAAATGTTTTTGCTCTAACCAATTATCCTAAGATCCGAAGTCCTAAACCATCCGCTGACAAGTGAACTTTGATTAAAAAACGCCGTAAATTATTGCTTGTGGGTAAAATGTTAGAAATTATGAAATTATACAGAGATATGTTGAACATGACTGTAAGGATATTTCATCCGGGCCATCGTTCTCAACAAGTTGTAAATCGCAATCTCATGACGCTTAAACACTTCAGATCGGTGTCTCTAAAAATAGACGGAAGTTTAAGCAAAATCAAGTGGAACAAGCGCTACTTTTCCCCAATGCGAGGAAGACTTGTTAATTATATTTTGAAAAATTCGCGGGTTTCTGGCGACGAAGTATTTAAGCGTAAACGAGATCTTCTATCCGACGACATTTCCAGACATGCAAGATAAGATGACAGGAGCGAGATTTGAACTCGCGCCAACGAAGTGACTGGTGCCTTAAACCAGCGCCTTAGACTGCTCGGCCATCCTGCCCGCCTTTTCAAATACATAATGTGGACGAGCGTGCTGACAATATCGTATTTCCGCGTATTTAAGCACTAGATGACAAACATGAGTAATCGAAATTTATGAAAAATTCAAATAAGTAAGTGACACAAAATGATACGTTGATGCCCAACCAGATCTACACATTCCACTGCAAGTGTATTTTTCGGGTGACTTTTCAGCAATCTAGAGGGTTTTGCCTGTTTTTGGGTGGAATACCTGCACAGTCAAGCAGTTTCAGCGCTCCCGTCATTCATGCAAGCGAAACTTGTAAAATACTTTTTTCTTTTTTTTTTTAAATTCCCATATTTCTCTCGGCGAAATAGTTAAGTGGAAATAAGAACGTTTGTCCTACATCATTTACAGACATGTATGATAAGTTGACAGGAGCGAGATTCGAACTCGCTCCACCGAAGTGACTGGTGCCTAAAACCAGCGCCTTAGACCGCTCGGCCATCCTGCCTGATTTTTAAGATATAAAATGCCGTGCCAAGAAAGTACAGGGAAACCAAAAAGTAGCTTATGCTGACGTTAGCAGAAATGTTTTTGCTCTAACCAATTATCCTAAGATCCGAAGTCCTAAGACCATCCGCTGAGTAGTGAACTTTGAATATTAAAACGCCGTAAATTATTGCTTGTGGGTAAAATGTTAGAAATTATGAAATTGTCCAGAAATATGTTGAACATGACTGTAAGGACGTTTCATCCGGACCATCGTTCTCAACAAGGTTTAAATCGATATCTCATGACGTTTAAACACTTCAGATCGGTGTCTCGAAAGTGTATCCAATTATCTTAAGATCCGAAGTCCTAAAACCATCCACTGAAAAGTGAACTTTGAATATTAAAACGCCGTAAATTATTGCTTGTGGGTAAAATGTTAGAAATTATGAAATTATACAGAGATATGTTGAACATGACTGTAAGGACGTTCCATCCGGACTACCGTTCTCAACAAGCTGTAAATCGAAATCTCATGACGCTTAAACACTTCAGATCGGTGTCTCTAAACATAGACGGATGTTTAAGCAAAATCAAGTGGAACAAGCGCTACTTTTCCCCAATGCGAGGAAGACACTGTTAATTATATTTTGAAAATTTGGCGTGTTTCTGGCAGCAAAGTATTTAAGCGTAAACGAGATCTTCTGGCCGACGACATTTCCAGACATGCAACATAAGATGACAGGAGCGAGATTCGAACTCGCGCCACCGAAGTGACTAGTGCCTTAAACCAGCGCCTTAGACCGCTCGGCCATCCTGCCCGCCTTTTCAAATACATAATGTGGACGAGCGTGCAGATAATTTCGTATTTCCGCGTATTTAAGCACTAGATGACAAACATGAATAACCGAAATTTATGAAAAATTCAAATAAGTAAGTGACGCAAAATGATACGTTGATGCCCAACCAGCTCTGCACATTCCACTGAAAGTGTATTTTTCGGGTGACTTTTGAGCAATCTATGGGGGATTTGCCTGTTTTTTGGGTGGAATATCTGCACAGATAAGCAGTTTAAGTGCCCACCGACATTCATGCAGGCGAAATTTGTAAAATACTTTTTTTTCAATATTCGCATATTTCTCTCCGCGAAATAGTTAAGCGGAAATAAGAACGTTTGTCCTACATCTTATACAGACATGTATGATAAGTTGACAGAAGCGAGATTCGAACTCGCGCCAACGAAGTGACTGGTGCCTAAAACCAGCGCCTTAGACCGCTCGGCCATCCCGCCTGCTTTTTAAGATATAAAATGCCGTTCCAAGAAAGTACAGGGAAACCAAAAAGTTTCTTTTGCTGACGACAGCAGAAATGTTTTTGCTCTATCCAATTCTCTTAAGATCCGAAGTCCTAAAACCATCCGCTGACAAGTGAACTTTGAATATTAAAACGCCGTAAATAATTGCTTGTGGGTGAAATGTTAGAAATTATGAAATTATACAGAGATATGTTGAACATGACTGTAAGGACGTTTCATCCGGACTACCGTTCTCAACAAGCTGTAAATCGATATCTCATGACCTTTAAACACTTCAGATCGGTGTCTCTAAACATAGACGGATGTTTAAGCAAAATAAAGTGGAACAAGCGCTACTTTTCCCCAATGCGAGGAAGACACTGTTAATTATATTTTGAAAATTTGGCGTGTTTCTGGCAGCAAAGTATTTAAGCGTAAACGAGATCTTCTGGCCGACGACATTTCCAGACATGCAACATAAGATGACAGGAGCGATATTCGAACTCGCGCCACCGAAGTGACTAGTGCCTTAAACCAGCGCCTTAGACCGCTCGGTCATCCTGCCCGCCTTTTCAAATACATAATGTGGACGAGCGTGCAGATAATTTCGTATTTCCGCGTATTTAAGCACTAGATGACAAACATGAATAACCGAAATTTATGAAAAATTCAAATAAGTAAGTGACGCAAAATGATACGTTGATGCCCAACCAGCTCTGCACATTCCACTGAAAGTGTATTTTTCGGGTGACTTTTGAGCAATCTATGGGGGATTTGCCTGTTTTTTGGGTGGAATATCTGCACAGATAAGCAGTTTAAGTGCCCACCGTCATTCATGCAGGCGAAATTTGTAAAATACTTTTTTTTCAATATTCGCATATTTCTCTCCGCGAAATAGTTAAGCGGAAATAAGAACGTTTGTCCTACATCTTTTACAGACATGTATGATAAGTTGACAGAAGCGAATTCGAACTCGCGCCACCGAAGTGACTGGTGTCTAAAACCAGCGCCTTAGACCGCTCGGCCATCCTGCCTGCTTTTTAAGATATAAAAAGCCGTTCCAAGAAAGTACAGGGAAACCAAAAAGTTTCTTTTGCTGACGACAGCAGAAATGTTTTTGCTCTATCCAATTCTCTTAAGATCCGAAGTCCTAAAACCATCCGCTGACAAGTGAACTTTGAATATTAAAACGCCGTAAATTATTGCTTGTGGGTAAAATGTTAGAAATTATGAAATTATACAGAGATATGTTGAACATGACTGTAAGGACGTTTCATCCGGACCATCGTTCTCAACAAGGTGTAAATCGATATCTCATGATGTTTAAACACTTCAGATCGGTGTCTCCAAAGTGTATCCAATTATCGTAAGATCCGAAGTCCTAAAACCATCCACTGACAAGTGAACTTTGAATATTAAAACGCCGTAAATTATTGCTTGTGGGTAAAATGTTAGAAATTATGAAATTATACAGAGATATGTTGAACATGACTGTAAGGACGTTCATCCGGACCATCGTTCTCAACAAGTTGTAAATCGAAATCTCATGACGTTTAAACACTTCAGATCGGTGTCTCTAAAAATAGACGGAAGTTTAAGCAAATGCAAGTGGAACAAGCGCTGTTTTTCCCCAATGCGAGGAAGACTTGTTAATTATATTTTGAAAAGTTCGCGTGTTTCTGGCGGCAAAGTATTTAAGCGTAAACGAGATCTTCTGTCCGACGACATTTCCAGACATGCAGCATAAGATGACAGGAGCGAGATTCGAACTCGCGCCACCGAAGTGACTGGTGCCTTAAACCAGCGCCTTAGACCGCTCGCCATCCTGCCTGCCTTTTCAAATACATAATGTGGACGAGCGTGCAGATAATACGTATTTCCGCGTATTTAAGCACTAGATGACAAACATGAATGACCGAAATTTATGAAAAATTTAAATAAGTAAGTGACACAAAATGATACGTTGATGCCCAACCAGCTCTGCACATTCCACTGAAAGTGTATTTTTCGGGTGACTTTTGAGCAATCTAGGGGTTTTGCCTGTTTTTGGGTGGAATATCTGCACAGTCAAGCAGTTTCAGCCCCGTCATTCATGCAAGCGAAATTGTAAAATACTTTTTTTTTAAATTCGCATATTTCTCTCGCGAAATAGTTAAGCGGAAATAAGAACGTTTGTCCTACATCTTTTACAGACATGTATGATAAGTTGACAGGAGCGAGATTAGAACTCGCGCCACCGAAGTGACTGGTGCCTAAAACCACGCCTTTGACCGCTCAGCCATCCTGCCTGCTTTTTAAGATATAAAATGCCGTGCCAAGAAAGTACAGGGAAACCAAAAAGTAGCTTTTGCTGACGATAGCAGAAATGTTTTTCTCTAACCAATTATGTTAAGATCCGAAGTCCGAAAACCATCCTGACAAGTGAACTTTGAATATTAAAACGCCGTAAATTATTGCTTGTGGGTAAAATGTTAGAAATTATGAAATTATACAGAGATATGTTGAACATGACTGTAAGGACGTTTCATCCGGACCATCGTTCTCAACAAGTTGTAAATCGAAATCTCATGACGTTTAAACACTTCAGATCGGTGTCTCTAAAAATAGACGGAAGTTTAAGCAAATGCAAGTGGAACATGCGCTACTTTTCCCCAATGCGAGGAAGACTTGTTAATTATATTTTGAAAAGTTCGCGTGTTTCTGGCGGCAAAGTATTTAAGCGTAAACGAGACTTCTGGCCGACGAAATTTCCAGACATGCAACATAAGATGACAGGAGCGAGATTCGAACTCGCGCCACCGAAGTGACTGGTGCCTTAAACCAGCGCCTTAGACCGCTCGGCCATCCTGCCCGCCTTTTCAAATACATAATGTGGACGAGCGTGCAGATAATATCGTATTTCGCGTATTTAAGCACTAGATGACAAACATGAATGACCGAATTTATGAAAAATTTAAATAAGTAAGTGACACAAAATGATACGTTGATGCCCAACCAGCTCTGCACATTCCACTGAAAGTGTATTTTTCGGGTGACTTTTGAGCAATCTAGAGGGATTTGCCTGTTTTTGGGTGGAATATCTGCACAGTCAAGCAGTTTCAGCGCCCCCGTCATTCATGCAAGCGAAATTTGTAAAATATTTTTTTTAATATTCGCATATTTCTCTCGCGAAATAGTTAAGCGGAAATAAGAACGTTTGTCCTACATCATTTACAGACATGTATGATAAGTTGACAGGAGCGAGATTCGAACTCGCGCCACCGAAGTGACTGGTGCCTAAAACCAGCGCCTTAGACCGCTCGGCCATCCTGCCTGTTTTTAAGATATAAAATGCCGTGCCAAGAAAGTACAGGGAAACCAAAAAGTATCTTTTGCTGACGAGCAGAAATGTTTTTGCTCTAACCAATTATCTTAAGATCCGAAGTCCTAAAACCATCCGCTGACAAGTGAACTTTGAATATTAAAACGCCGTAAATTATTGCTTGTGGGTAAAATGTTAGAAATTATGAAATTATACAGAGATATGTTGAACATGACTGTAAGGACGTTTCATCCGGACCATCGTTCTCAACAAGTGTAAATCGAAATCTCATGACGTTTAAACACTTCAGATCGGTGTCTCTAAAAATAGACGGAAGTTTAAGCAAATGCAAGTGGAACAAGCGCTACTTTTCCCCAATGCGAGGAAGACTTGTTAATTATATTTTGAAAAGTTCGCGTGTTTCTGGCGGCAAAGTATTTAAGCGTAAACGAGATCTTCTGGCCGACGACATTTCCAGACATGCAACATAAGATGACAGGAGCGAGATTCGAACTCGCGCCACCGAAGTGACTGGTGCCTTAAACCAGCGCCTTAGACCGCTCGGCCATCCTGCCCGCCTTTTCAAATACATAATGTGGACGAGCGTGCAGATAATATCGTATTTCTGCGTATTTAAGCACTAGATGACAAACATGAATGACCGAAATTTATGAAAAATTTAAATAAGTAAGTGACACAAAATGATACGTTGATGCCCAACCAGCTCTGCACATTCCACTGCAAGTGTATTTTTCGGGTGACTTTTGAGCAATCTAGGGTTTTGCCTGTTTTTGGGTGGAATATCTGCACAGACAAGCAGTTTCAGTGCCCCCGTCATTCATGCAAGCGAAACTTGTAAAATACTTTTTTTTAAATTCCCGTATTTCTCTCGGCGAAATAGTTAAGCGGAAATAAGAACGTTTGTCCTCATCATTTACAGACATGTATGATAAGTTGACAGGAGCGAGATTCGAACTCGCGCCACCGAAGTGACTGGTGCCTAAAACCAGCGCCTTAGACCGCTCGGCCATCCTGCCTGCTTTTTAAGATATAAAATGCCGTGCCAAGAAAGTACAGGGAAACCAAAAAGTAGCTTTGCTGACGAGCAGAAATGTTTTTGCTCTAACCAATTATCTTAAGATCCGAAGTCCTAAAACCATCCGCTGACAAGTGAACTTTGAATATTAAAACGCCGTAAATTATTGCTTGTGGGTAAAATGTTAGAAATTATGAAATTATACAGAGATATGTTGAACATGACTGTAAGGACGTTTCATCCGGACCATCGTTCTCAACAAGTTGTAAATCGAAATCTCATGACGTTTAAACACTTCAGATCGGTGTCTCTAAAAATAGACGGAAGTTTAAGCAAATGCAAGTGGAACAAGCGCTGTTTTCCCCAATGCGAGGAAGACTTGTTAATTATATTTTGAAAATTCGCGTGTTTCTGGCGGCAAAGTATTTAAGCGTAAACGAGATCTTCTGTCCGACGACATTTCCAGACATGCAAGCATAAGATGACAGGAGCGAGATTCGAACTCGCGCCACCGAAGTGACTGGTGCCTTAAACCAGCGCCTTAGACCGCTCGGCCATCCTGCCGCCTTTTCAAATACATAATGTGGACGAGCGTGCAGATAATATCGTATTTCCGCGTATTTAAGCACTAGATGACAAACATGAATGACCGAAATTTATGAAAAATTTAAATAAGTAAGTGACACAAAATGATACGTTGATGCCCAACCAGCTCTGCACATTCCACTGAAAGTGTATTTTTCGGGTGACTTTTGAGCAATCTAGAGGGTTTTGCCTGTTTTTGGGTGGAATACCTGCACAGTCAAGCAGTTTCAGCGCTCCCGTCATTCATGCAAGCGAAACTTGTAAAATACTTTTTTTAAATTCCCGTATTTCTCTCGGCGAAATAGTTAAGCGGAAATAAGAACGTTTGTCCGACATCATTTCCAGACATGTATGATAAGTTGACAGGAGCGAGATTCGAACTCGCGCCACCGAAGTGACTGGTGCCTAAAACCAGCGCCTTAGACCGCTCGGCCATCCTGCCTGCTTTTTAAGATATAAAATGCCGTGCCAAGAAAGTACAGGGAAACCAAAAAGTAGCTTTTGCTGACGATAGCAGAAATGTTTTTGCTCTAACCAATTATCTTAAGATCCGAAGTCCAAAACCATCCGCTGACAAGTGAACTTTGAATATTAAAACGCCGTAAATTATTGCTTGTGGGTAAAATGTTAGAAATTATGAAATTATACAGAGATATGTTGAACATGACTGTAAGGACGTTTCATCCGGACCATCGTTCTCAACAAGTTGTAAATCGAAATCTCATGACGTTTAAACACTTCAGATCGGTGTCTCTAAAAATAGACGGAAGTTTAAGCAAATCAAGTGGAACAAGCGCTTTTTCCCCAATGCGAGGAAGACTTGTTAATTATATTTTGAAAAGTTCGCGTGTTTCTGGCGGCAAAGTATTTAAGCGTAAACGAGATCTTCTGTCCGACGACATTTCCAGACATGCAGCATAAGATGACAGGAGCGAGATTCGAACTCGCGCCACCGAAGTGACTGGTGCCTTAAACCAGCGCCTTAGACGCTCGGCCATCCTGCCCGCCTTTTCAAATACATAATGTGGACGAGCGTGCAGATAATATCGTATTTCTGCGTATTTAGCCACTAGATGATAAACATGAGTAACCGAAAATTATGAAAAATTCAAATAAGTAAGTGACGCAAAATGATACGTTGATGCCCAACCTGCTCTGCACATTCCTTTGCAAGTTTATTTTTCGGGTGACTTTTGAGCAATCTAGAGGTTTTGCCTGTTTTTGGGTGGAATACCTGCACAGTCAAGCAGTTTCAGCGCTCCCGTCATTCATGCAAGCGAAACTTGTAAAATACTTTTTTTTAAATTCCCGTATTTCTCTCGCGAAATAGTTAAGCGGAAATAAGAACGTTTGTCCTACATCATTTACAGACATGTATGATAAGTTGACAGGAGCGAGATTCGAACTCGCGCCACCGAAGTGACTGGTGCCTAAAACCAGCGCCTTAGACCGCTCGGCCATCCTGCCTGCTTTTTAAGATATAAAATGCCGTGCCAAGAAAGTACAGGGAAACCAAAAAGTACTTTTGCTGACGATAGCAGAAATGTTTTTGCTCTAACCAATTATCTTAAGATCCGAAGTCCAAAACCATCCGCTGACAAGTGAACTTTGAATATTAAAACGCCATAAATTATTGCTTGTGGGTAAAATGTTAGAAATTATGAAATTATACAGAGATATATTGAACATGACTGTAAGGACGTTTCATCCGGACCATCGTTCTCAACAAGTTGTAAATCGAAATCTCATGACGTTTAAACACTTCAGATCGGTGTCTCTAAAAATAGACGGAAGTTTAAGCAAATGCAAGTGGAACAAGCGCTGTTTTTCCCCAATGCGAGGAAGAGTTGTTAATTATATTTTGAAAAGTTCGCGTGTTTCTGGCGGCAAAGAATTTAAGCGTAAACGAGATCTTCCGTCCGACGACATTTCCAGACATGCAGCATAAGATGACAGGAGCGAGATTCGGACTCCCGCCACCGAAGTGACTGGTGCCTTAAACCAGCGCCTTAGACTGCTCGGCCATCCTGCCCGCCGTTTCAAATACATAATGTGGACGAGCGTGCTGATAATATCGTATTTCTGCGTATTTAAGCACTAGATGACAAACATGAGTAACCGAAAATTATGAAAAATTCAAATAAGTTTTGCCTGTTTTTGGGTGGAATACCTGCACAGTCAAGCAGTTTCAGCGCTCCCGTCATTCATGCAAGCGAAACTTGTAAAATACGTTTTTTTAAAATTCCCGTATTTCTCTCAGCGAAATAGTAAAGCGGAAATAAGAACGTTTGTCCTACATCATTTACAGACATGTATGATAAGTTGACAGGAGCGAGATTCGATCACGCGCCACTGAAGTGACTAGTGGCCTTAAAACCAGCGCCTTTAGACCGCTCGGCTATCCTGCCTGCTTTTTAAGATATAAAATGCCGTGCCAAGAAAGTACAGGGAAACCAAAAATTAACTTTTGCTGACGATAGCAAGAAATGTTTTCTTGCCCTAACCAATTATTCTTAAGATCCTAAGTCCAAAAACCATTCCGCTGACAAGTGAACTTTGAATATTAAAACGCCATAAATTATTGCTTTGTGGGTAAAATGTTAGAAATTATGAAATATACAGAGATATATTGAACATGACTGTAAGGACGTTTCATCCGGACCATCGTTCTCAACAAGTTGTAAATCGAAATCTCATGACGTTTAAACACTTCAGATCGGTCTGTCTCTAAAAATAGACGGAAGTTTTAAGCAAATGCAAGTGGAACAAGCGCTGTTTTCCCCAATGCGAGGAAGAGTTGTTATATTATATTTTTGAAAAGTTCGCGTGTTTCTGGCGGCAAAGAATTTAAGCGTAAACGAGATCTTCCGTCCGACGACATTTCCAGAATGCAGACATAAGATGACAGGAAGCGAGATTCGGACTCCGCCACCGAAGTGACTGGTGCCTTAAACCAGCGCCTTAGACTGCTCGGCCATCCTGCCCGCCGTTTCAAATACATAATGTGACGAGCGTGCTGATAATATCGTATTTCTGCGTATTTAAGCACTAGATGACAAACATGAGTAACCGAAAATTATGAAAAATTCAATATAGCAAGTGACGCAAAATGATACGTTTGATGCCCAACCAGCTCTGCACTTCCACTGCAAGTGTATTTTTCGGGTGACGTTTGAGCAATCTAGAGCGTTTTGCCTTGTTTTTTGGGTGGAATACCTGCACAGTCAAGCAGTTTCACGCTCCCGTCATCATGCAAGCGAAACTTGTAAAATACTTTTTTTAAATTCCCGTATTTCTCTCGGCGAAATAGTTAAGCGGAAATAAGAACGTTTGTCCTACATCATTTACAGACATGTATGATAAGTTGACAGGAGCGAGATTCGAACACGCGCCACCGAAGTGACTGGTGCCTAAAACCAGCGCCTTAGACCGCTCGGCCATCCTGCCTGCTTTTTAAGATATAAAATGCCGTGCCAAGAAAGTACAGGGAAACCAAAAAGTAGCTTTTGCTGACGATAGCAGAAATGTTTTTGCTCTAACCAATTATCTTAAGATCCGAAGTCCAAAACCATCCGCTGACAAGTGAACTTTGAATATTAAAACGCCGTAAATTATTGCTTGTGGGTAAAATGTTAGAAATTATGAAATTATACAGAGATATGTTGAACATGACTGTAAGGACGTTTCATCCGGACCATCGTTCTCAACAAGTTGTAAATCGAAATCTCATGACGTTTAAACACTTCAGATCGGTGTCGTCTAAAAATAGACGGAAGTTTAAGCAAATGCAAGTGGAACAAGCGCTGTTTTTCCCCCAATTGCGAGGAAGAGTTGTTAATTATATTTTGAAAAGTTCGCGTGTTTCTGGCGGCAAAGAATTTAAGCGGTAAACGAGATCTTCGTCCGACGACTATTCCAGACATGCAGCATAAGATGACAGGAGCGAAATTCGAACTCGCGCCACCGAAGTGACTGGTGCCTTAAACCAGCGCCTTAGACTGCTCGGCCATCCTGCCCGCCGTTTCAAATACATAATGTGGACGAGCGTGCTGATAATATCGTATTTCTGCGTATTTAAGCACTAGATGACAAACATTGGAGTAACCGAAATTTATGAAAAATTTCAAATAAGCAAGTGACGCAAAATGATACGTTGATGCCCAACCAGCTCTGCACATTCCACTGCAAGTGTATTTTTCGGGTGACGTTTGAGCAATCTAGAGCGTTTTGCCTGTTTTTGGGTGAATACCTGCACAGTCAAGCAGTTTCAGCGCTCCCGTCATTCATGCAAGCGAAACTTGTAAAATACGTTTTTTTTAATTCCCGTATGTCTCTCAGCGAAATAGTAAAGCGGAAATAAGAACGTTTGCCTACATCATTTTACAAGGACATGTATGATAACGTTGACAAGGAGCAGATTCGAACACGCGCCACCGAAGTGACTGGTGCCTAAAAACCAGCGCCTTAGGACCGCCTCGGCTATCCCTGCCTGCTTTTTAAATAGTAAAATGGCCCGTGCCAAAGAAAGTACAAATGGAATCCCAAAAATTAGCTTTTTGGCTGACGATAGCAGAAATGTTTTTGCCCTAACCAATTATCTAAGATCCTAAGTCCAAAAACCATCCGTGACAAGTGAACTTTGAATATTTAAAAACGGCACCGTAAATATTTGCTGTGGGTAAACATGTTAGGAATATCATGAAATTTTACAAGAGATATGTTGAACTATGACTGTAAGAACCGTTTCATCCGGACCATCCGTTCTCAACAAGTTGTTAAATCGAATGTCATGACGTTTAAACACTTCAGATCGGTGTCTCTAAAAATAGACGGAAGTTTAAGCAAATGCAAGTGGAACAAGCGCTGTTTTTCCCCAATGCGAGGAAGACTTGTTAATTATATTTTGAAAAGTTCGCGTGTTTCTGGCGGCAAAGTATTTAAGCGTAAACGAGATCTTCGTCCGACGACATTTCCAGACATGCAGCATAAGATGACAGGAGCGAGATTCGAACTCGCGCCACCGAAGTGACTGGTGCCTTAAACCAGCGCCTTAGACCGCTCGGCCATCCTGCCTGCCTTTTCAAATACATAATGTGGACGAGCGTGCAGATAATATCGTATTTCCGCGTATTTAAGCACTAGATGACAAACATGAATACCGAAATTTATGAAAAATTTAAATAAGTAAGTGACACAAAATGATACGTTGATGCCCAACCAGCTCTGCACATTCCACTGAAAGTGTATTTTTCGGGTGACTTTTGAGCAATCTAGAGGGTTTTGCCTGTTTTTGGGTGGAATACCTGCACAGTAAAGCAGTTTCAGCGCTCCCGTCATTCATGCAAGCGAAACTTGTAAAATATTTTTTAAAATTCCCGTATTTCTCTCGGCGAAATAGTTAAGCGGAAATAAGAACGTTTGTCCGACGCCATTTCCAGACATGTATGATAAGTTGACAGGAGCGAGATTCGAACTCGCGCCACCGAAGTAACTGGTGCCTAAAACCAGCGCCTTAGACCGCTCGGCCATCCTGCCTGCTTTTTAAGATTAAAATGCCGTGCCAAGAAAGTACAGGGAAACCAAAAAGTAGCTTATTCTGACGTTAGCAGAAATGTTTTTGCTCTAACCAATTATCCTAAGATCCGAAGTCCTAAGATCATCCGCTGACAAGTGAACTTTGAATATTAAAACGCCGTAAATTATTGCTTGTGGGTAAAATGTTAGAAATTATGAAATTCTCCAGAAATATGTTGAAGATGACTGTAAGGACGTTTCATCCGGACTACCGTTCTCAACAAGCTGTAAATCGAAATCTCATGGCGCTTAAACACTTCAGATCGGTGTCTCTAAAAATAGACGGAAGTTAAGGCAAAATCAAGTGGAACAAACGCTACTTTTCGCCAATGCGAGGAAGACTTGTTAATTATATTTTGAAAAATTTGCGTGTTTCTGGCGGCAAAGTACTTAAGCGTGAACGAGATCTTCTGTCCGACGACATTTCCAGACATGCAAGATAAGATGACAGGAGCAAGATTCGAACTCGCGCCACCGAAGTGACTGGTGCCTAAAACCGGCGCCTTAGACCGCTCGGCCATCCTGCCTCATTTTTAAGATAAAAATGCAGTGCCAAGAAAGTACAGGAAGCCAAAAAGTAACTTATTCTGACGTTAGCAGAAATGTTTTGACAAGTGAACGTTAAATATTAAAACGCCTTTAATTATTGCTTGTGGTTAAAATGTTAGAAATGATGAAATTATCCAGAAATATGTTGAACATGACTGTAAGGACTTTTCATCCGGACTATCGTTCTCAACAAGTTGTAAATCGAAATCTGATGACGCTTAAACACTTCAGATCGGTGTCTCTAAAAATAGACGGAAGTGTAAGCAAAATAAAGTGGCATAAGCGCTACTTTTCGCCAATGCGAGGAAGACTTGTTAATTATATTTTGAAAAATTTGCGTGTTTCTGGCGGCAAAGTACTTAAGCGTAAACGAGATCTTCTGTCCGACGACATTTCCAGACATGCAAGATAAGATGACAGGAGCGATATTTGAAGTCGGGCCACCGAAGTGGTTGGTGCTTCAAACCAGCGCCTTGGGCCGCTCGGCCATCCTGCCCGCCTTTTCAAATACATAGTGTGGACGAGCGTGCATATAATATCGTATTTCCGCGTATTTAAGCACTAGATCACAAATATGAATGACAGAAATTTACGTAAAATTTAAATAAGTAAGTGACACAAAATGATACGTTGATGCCCAACCAGCTCTGCACATTCCACTGCAAGTGTATTTTTCGGGTGACTTTTGGGCAACCTAGAGGGTTTTGCCTGTTTGTGGGCGGAATACCTGCACAGTCAAGTAGTTTCAGGGTCACCCGTCATTCATGCAAGCGAAACATGTAAAATACTAAAAACAGCGCCTTAGACCGTTCGGCCATCCTGCCTGCTTTTTAAGATATAAAATACCGTGCCAAGAAAGTACAGGGAAACCAAAAAGTAACTTATGCTGACGTTAGCGGAAATGTTTTGACAAGTGAACCTTGAATATTAAAACGCCTTTAATTATTTCTTGTGGTTAAAATGTTAGAAATTATGAAATTGTTCAGAAATATGTTGAACATGACTGTAAGGACTTTTCATCCGGACTATCGTTCTCAACAAGTTGTAAATCGAAATCTGACGACGCTTAAACACTTAAGATCGGTGTCTCTAAAAATAGACGGAAGTTTAAGCAAATCAAGTGGAACAAGCGCTACTTTTCCCCAATGCGAGGAAGACTTTTTTAATTATATTTTGAAAAATTTGCGTGTTTCTCGCGGCAAAGTACTTAAGCGTAAACGAGATCTTCTGTCCGACGACATTTCCAGACATGCAAGATAAGATGACAGGAGCGCGATTCGTACTCGTGCCACCGAAGTGACTGGTGCCTTATACCAGTGCTTTTGACCGCTCGGTCATCCTACCCGCCTTTGCAAATACATAATGTGGACGAGCGGCAGATAATATCGTATTTCCGCGTATTTAAGCACTAGATGACAAACATGAGTAACCGAAATTGATGAAAAATTCAAATAAGTAAGTGACGCAAAATGATACGTTAATGCCCAACCACCTCTGCACATTCCACTGCAAGTGTATTTTTCGAGTGAATTTTGAGCAATCTAGAGAGTTTTGGCTGTTTGAGGGCGGAATACCTGCACAGTCAAACAGTTTCAGCGCCCCCGTCATTCATGCCAACGAAACTTTTAAATATATTTTTTTTAAATTCGCGTATTTCTCTCGGCGAAATAGTTAAGCGGAAATAAGAACGTTTGTCCGACGTCATTTCCAGACATGTATGATAAGTTGACAGGAGCGAGATTCGAACTCGCGCCACGGAAGTGACTGGTGCCTAAAACCAGCGCCGGAGACCGCTCGGCCAACCTGCCTGATTTTTACGATATAAAATGCCGTGCCAAGAAAATACAGGCAAACCAAAAAGTAGTTTATTCTGACGTTAGGAGAAATGTTTTTGCTCTAACCAATTATCTTAAGATCCGAAGTCCTAAAACCATCCGCTGACAAGTGAACTTTGGATATTAAAACGCCGTAAATTATTGCTTGTGGATAAAATGGTAGAAATTATGAAATTATACATAGGTATGTTGAAGATGACTGTAAGGAAGTTTCATCCAGACCATCGTTCTCAACAAGTTGTAAATCGAAATCTCATGATGATTAAACACTTCAGATCGGTGTCTCTAAAAATAGACGGAAGTTTGAACAAAATCAAGTGGAACAAGCGCTGTTTTTCCCCAATGCGAGGAAGACTTGTTAATTATATTTTGGAAAATTCGCGTGTTTCTGGCGGGAAAGTATTTAAGCGTAAACGAGATCTTCTCTCCGGCGACATTTCCAGACATGCAAGATAAGATGACAAGAGCGATATTTGAACTCGGGCCACCGAAGTGGCTGGTGCTTCAAACCAGCGCCTTGGGCCGCTCGGCCATCCTGCCCGCCTTTTCAAATACATAGTGTGGACGAGCGTGCAGATAATATCGTATTTCCGCGTATTTAAGCACTAGATGACAAATATGAATGACCGAAATTTACGTAAAATTTAAATAAGTAAGTGACGCAAAATGATACGTTGATGCCCAACCAGCTCTGCACATTCCACTGCAAGTGTATTTTTCGGCTGACTTTTGAGCAATATAGATGGTTTTGCTTGTTTTTGGGTGGAATACCTGCACAGTAAAGCAGTTTCAGCTCTCCCGTCATTCATGCAAGCGAAACTTGTAAAATACTTTTTTAAAATGTTCCCATACTTCTCTCGACGAAATAGTTAAGCGGAAATAAGTACGTTTGTCCGACGTCATTTCAAGACATGTATGATAAGTTGACAGGAGCGAGATTCGAACTCGCGCCACCGAAGTGACATGTGCCTAAAACCAGCGCCTTAGACCGCTCGGACATCCTGCCTGCTTTTTAAGATATAAAATGCCGTGCGAAGAAAGTACAGGGCAACCATAAAGTAGATTATGCTGATGTAAGCGGAAATGTTTTGACAAGTGAACCTTGAATATTAAAACGCCTTAAATTATTGCTTGTGGGCAAAATGTTAGAAGTTATGAATTTATCCAGAAATATGGTGAATATGACTGTAAGGAATTTTCATCCGGACTATCGTTCTCAACAAGTTGTAAATCGAAATCTGATGACGCTTAAACACTTAAGAGCGGTGTCTCTAAAAATAGACGGAAGTGTAAGCAAAATCAAGTGGAACAAGCGCTACTTTTCGCCAATGCGAGGAAGACTTGTTAATTATATTTTTTTAAATTGCATATTTCTCTCGGTGAAGTAGTTAAGCAATAATTAAAGGCGTTTTAATATTCAAGGTTCACGATCTTAAGTGTTTAAGCGTGTCATGGAAATACTGGAAATGACGTCGCACAAACGTTCTTATTTCCGCTTAACTATTTGGCCGGGAGAAATATGCGAATATTAAAAAAAGTATTTTACATGTTTCGCTTGCATGAAGGACGGGCGCTGAAACTGCTTGACTGTGCAGGTATTCCGCCCACAAACAGGAAAAACCCTCTAGATTGCTCAAACTTCACCCGAAAAATACACTTGCAGAGGAATGTGCAGAGCTGGTTGGGCATCAACGTATCATTTTGCGTCACTTACTTATTTAAATTTTTCATAAATTTCGGTCATTCATGTTTTTCATCTAGTGCTTAAATACGCGGAAATATGATATTATCTGCATGCTCGTCCACATTATGTATTTGAAAAGGCGGGCAGGATGGCCGATCGGTCTAAGGCGCTGCTTTAACGCACCAGCCACTTCGGTGGCGCGAATTCGAATCTCGCTCCTGTCATCTTATCTTGCATGTCTGGAAATGTCGTCGGGCAGAAGATCTCGTTTACGCTTAAATACTTTGTCGCCTGAAACGCGCGAATTTTTCAAAATATAATTAACAAGTCTTCCTCGCATTGGGGAAAAGTAACGCTTGTTCCACTTGATTTTGCTTAAACTTCCGTCTATTTTTAGAGACACCGATCTGAAGTGTTAAAGCGTCATGAGATTTCGATTTGCAGCTTGTTGAAAACGATAGTCCGGATGAAACGTCTTTACACTAATGTTCAACATATTTCCGGATATTTAAATAATTTCTAACATTTTACCCACAAGCAATAATTTACGGCATTTTAATATTCAAAGTTCACTACTCAGCGGATGGTCTTAGGACTTCGTATCTTAGGATAATTGGTTAGAGCAAAAACATTTCTGCTAACGTCAGCATAAGCTACTTTTTGGTTTCCCTGCATTTTCTTGGCACGACATTTTTTATCTTATAAAGCAGGCAAGATGGCCGGGCGGTCTAAGGCGCTGGTTTTAGGCACCAGTCATTTCGGTGGCGCGAGTTCGAATCTCGCTCCTGTCAACTTATCATACATGTCTGGAAATGACGTCGGACAAACGTTCTTATTTCCGGTTAACTATATCGCCGAGAGATATACGGGAATTTTTAAAAAAGTATTTTACAAGTTTCGCTTGCATGAATGACGGGGCGCTGAAACTGCTTGACTGTGCAGTTATTCCGCCCACAAACAGGCAAAATCCTCTAGATTGCTCAAAAGTCACCCAAAAAATACACTTGCAGTGGAATGTGCAGAGCTGGTTGGGCATCAACGTGTCATTTTGCGTCACTTACTTATTTAAATTTTTGATAAATTTCGGTCATTGATGTTTATCATCTAGGGCTTAAATACGGGGAAATACGATATTATCTGCACGCTCGTCCACATTATGTATTTGAAAAGTCGGGCAGGATGGCCGAGCGGTCTAAGGCGCTGCTTTAAGGCACCAGTCACTTCGGTGGCGCGAGTTCGAATCTGGCTCCTGTCATCTTATCTTGCGTGTGTGGAAATGTCGTCGGACAGAACATATCGTTTACGCTTAAATACTTTGCCGCCAGAAACACGCGAATTTTCCAAAATATAATTAACAAGTCTTCCTCGCATTGGGGAAAAGTAGCGCTTGTTCCACTTGATTTTGCTTAAACTTCCGTCTACTTATAGAGACACCGATCTGAAGTGTTAAAGCATCATGAGATTTCGATTTGCAGCTTGTTGAAAACGATAGTCCGGATGAAACGTCTTTCAGTAATGTTCAACATATTTCTGGATATTTAAATAATTTCTAACATTTTACCCACAAGTAATAATTTACGGCATTTTAATATTCAAAGTTCACTTGTCTGGGGATGGTTTTAGGACTTCGGATCTTAGGATAGTTGGTTAGAGCAAAAAGATTTCTGCTATCATCAGCATTGGCTACTTTTTGGTTTCCCTGTATTTTCTCTGCACGACATTTTATATCTTATAAAGCAGGCAGGATGGCCGGGCGGTCTAAGACGCTGGTTTTAGGCACCAGTCACTTCGGTGGCGCGAGTTCGAATCTCGCTACTGTCAACTTATCATACATGTCTGGAAATGACGTCGGACAAACGTTCTTATTTCCGGTTAACTATATCGCCGAGAGAAATACGGGAATTTAAAAAAAGTATTTTGCAAGTTTCGCTTGCATGAATGACCGGGCGCTGAAACTGCTTGACTATGCAGATATTCCGCCCACAAACAGGCAAAATCCCCTAGATTGCTCAAAAGTCACCCGAAACATACACTTGCAGTGGAATGTGCAGAGCTGGTTGGGCATCAACGTATCATTTTGCGTCACATACTTATTTGAATTTTTCATACATTTCGGTCATTCATGTTTGTCATCTAGCGCTTAAATACGCGGAAATACGATATTATCTGCACGCTCGTCCACATTATGTATTTGAAAAGGCGGGCAGGATGGCCGATCGGTCTAAGGCGCTGGTTTAAGGCACCAGTCACTTCGGTGGCGGGAGTTCGAATCTCGCTCCTGTCATCTTATCTTGCATGTCTGGAAATGTCGGCGGGCAGAAGATCTCGTTTACGGTTAAATACTTTGTCGCCTGGAACGCGCAAATTTTTCAAAATATAATAAACAAGTCTTCCTCGCATTGGGGAAAAGTAGCGCTTGTTCCACTTGATTTTACTTAAACTTCCGTCTATTTTTCGAGACACCGATCTGAAGTGTTAAAGCGTCATGAGATTTCGATTTACAGCTTGTTGAGAACGATAGTCCGGATGAAACGTCTTTGCAGTAATGTTTAACATATTTCTGGATATTTAAATAATTTCAAACATTTTACCCGCAAGCAATAATTTACTGCGTTTTAATATTCAAAGTTCACTTGTCTGCGGATGGTTTTAGGACTTCGGATCTTAGGATAATTGGTTAGAGCAAAAACATTTCTCCTAACGTCAGCATTAGCTACTTTTTGGTTTCTCTGTAATTTCTTGGCACGGCATTTTATATCTTATAAAGCAGGCAGGATGGCAGACCGGTCTAAGGCGCTGGTTTTAGGCACCAGTCACTTCGGTGGCGCGAGTTCGAATCTCGCTCCTGTCAACTTTTCATACATGTCTGGAAATGACGTCGGACAAACGTTCTTATATCCGCTTAACTATATCGCCGAGAAAAATACGGGAATTTTTAAAAAAGTATTTTACAGGTTTCGCTTGCATGAATGACAGGGCGCTGAAACTGCTTGACTGTGCAGATATTCCGCCCACAAACAGGCAAAATCCTCTAGATTGCTCAAAAGTCACCCGTTTTTGTTTTTTGATTGGGTGTCCCTAATCTCCAGTGGAGGATTCGAAGTATCGTATGTAGAGAAAGGATGTTGTGTGGGTAAAGGGATGACCTAAGAAACAAGGGCTTCATCAGACGCACAGGCCTTGTTTCTTATACCGCTTTCTGCTCGGGTAGTGAAATTGATCCGTGATAGAATCAAAACAACCCGACCTGGCGTAAGCGGTCGGTCATTTTGAAGGGTCTGTTTATAACGGAAAGGTTACCTCTATATATTTATTTCTCGATTTGTTTGTTGGCCATGATTAACAGATTTTGTAAGTAATGGATAACAAACCACGTGTGATGATTAGCGAGGTGAAAAAGGAAAGGGAAAAATGTGTTTTCTCGTTGCTAAAGAAGACTGAGTCACGTGATTTCATGGGTAAATATAATTGGTAGGTGAAGGGCACCTGTAATGGTGAGATTTTAATTGGTTGAGAGCACCACTGCGCCTCGGGTAAGTGACGTAATGTACAGTTTGTGAGTAGCGAATATGCAACAAGGTAGAGGGGCAGTGCTAGAGACGTGGAACACGCGCGCCTGGGGGTAATCTGGATGAATAGAAAACTAGGCTAACGGCCGAGCTAGCGTGTATGTACAGTTCTAAAAGCCGTTAAATGTGCACAGCGTTAGTCTTCACTGTAAAGGGATAAAGGAAATGGTGAAGGTACTCATACACCCTTCCTTCCCTCCCGTGTACGGACTCTCGAAACCCGGGTCCACCGCAGAGCTGGCTGTATTTGCTGGATGAAAAAAAATTTTTTGAATGGTGAACTACGCGGCGAGTAGGGTCTGTTCAGGGCCAAGTGCGTAACAAAGGGCCGGGCTAACTGAAATAAAATAAAATCGAAAATAAGACTAAAAATATAAGGGGTTTGATATCAAAAATTGATGAAATAACAAGAGTTATATTGACAGTCGTGTTATATAATACAAGTATTAATGCATAACATGTTAATTCGTTACAAATAGAATAATATCCATTTTATATGATCCGTAACACGTGGTAGAGGTAATTGTTTGTAATACATTCTATTTCATAAGGATACAGCCGGTATCGCAGTAGGTTACTTCAGTAAAACATCAACAGTGATGGCGGTTAGCTAGGTTACATTCTCATGTCGTTTTAGTATAAAAATCGCAATATTGCTGTTTCCCACGTGTTTCCTAATAGGGTTATCGTATTGTTGTCTAGTGTCGTAATAACTTATTTGATACTGTTATAGCAAAACAAACGTCATTATCGAACAGTAGGTGATTGGATTTACAATATTCCACCGTTAATGTTACGTCATTGTTTATTTTTACTAACATGATAGTAGCTTTTTTGCATCACATTTTTTAATTCGATTGGTAACGAAGATGTATGTGCCAATGTCGAGGGATCCATATCGGCGACTCCGAGGCAAACAACGTGTTGGGACGGGGGCCTAAAAAGAGAGAGAGAGAGGGATGTTCCTTACAGAAGATATGGTAATCCATCTGTTCTAGCATGATAACTAGTTTGTAAATACAAAGGGATTAGTAGGTGGTTCGTGTTATAGGAAATAATAATGTTGTTATAGTAAATTATGATCTTGAAATTTTCAGTTTATATTAAGTCTTAAATCATTTTGGTTTTGTGAGGACTAGTGAGACCCAGTTAACCTTACGGTCGGGAGCTTATACAACCCTTGCCTTGACAAGTAATTCCTTGATATTTTTATGCCGCATAGTTGCAATAATGGGAGAGTCAGGCCAGATTTTATTGAGCTCTTGGTCATTCTCTATAAGGTGCCAATGTTTATTAATAATTTTTTTGATTGTAGTATTGTCCTTGGAATAGTGTGTGAGGAAAACTAGATACCTTTGAGTATTTTCTGTTTTAGGTGTATCGTGATAGAGTACATCCTTTTGTGATAAGTCTTTTATTTTTTTCATGTTTTCTTGTATTAGTTTTTGGGGGTATCCTCGGTTTTTGAGGACCCATTCCAAGTTTTTTAATGCTTTGTTTAGCATATCATCCTTGGTAATAAGCATTCTGTATCTTAGGGATTGGGAGTATATAATGGAGGATTTCGTAAATGTTGGATGGAAGGAGTTGTAGTGGAGGAGGCTAAATGTATCAGTGGGTTTGGTGTATAACTAGAATAAAGCTTTCGATCTTTTCCTACATGTATGTAGGTGTCCAAAAAATTAATTTTACCCCTAGAATAGGTAAAAGTGAATTTGATATGGGGTGAAGTGAATTAATTTTTTCAAAAAAGTTTTTCGTAGACATTCTTCTG
>JASGCC010002316.1:0-29228 GCA_030067915.1 Hydractinia echinata
TTTTTTTATTCTTTGTTCAAAAAAGATTTTTTATGTTAGGGTAGAAACTTAGAACGTCTTTGGTTACCCCAAACGATAAGTGGTACCATGCGAATTTCAAGTCAGTAAACGTGTTATTTGACCATTTAGTGAGTGACAGGCACAGTAGAGGAACAAGAGAGAGACCAAGACGGAGAGAAAGAAAGAGGTAGAGATTATGGTCGAGATTACAGGCCTAGAAAAGAAGAGAGAAGAGACCGAGAAAGGTTTGTTGATATTATCCTGTTTGAAATTGCACCCCTGGAATTCTATTAATTCCTTAGTGCAGTTGAGGAAGTGTAAAAGATTTCTTTTAAAGCTGCGCATTTTTTTGATATCTTATAAAAAAGCAGTGTAAAAAAGTTTACTCCGTTTATATTCAAAATTGGGTTTTTCAACCTTAAAAAGGTAACATTATAGTATGCTGGATTCGATGTATAGACAAATATGTTTTATAGCAGTCATTCTTTTTTTTATTCATCACCATAATCACTGTCATCACTTGTGTCTTTTTGTTCTTTTGTTCTTAATCTGGGCCTGGTTCATTCAGAATTATTCTATTATATATGCCTTTATAAAGTCTGCCAGCTTATCTTAGACATGCAACCATTTTGCTGCCGAAGTCCAAGTTTCTTGAGTCACAATAAGCCAAAGTTTTTGTTTCTTACAGATCAGCCCATACTTCTGCCGATCGAAACAATGAACGTAGTTATGGTCGACAGAACGAAGATGACGACCAACAACGTCAAATGGTAAAACAGATGTTTCAAGAACAAGGTTTGATTGTTGTAATTTTAAATAAATTGAACCTAAAATTTGGTCGATTGAAAAATATA
Organism: Hydractinia echinata; assembly: GCA_030067915.1. Classification (NCBI taxonomy): domain Eukaryota; kingdom Metazoa; phylum Cnidaria; class Hydrozoa; order Anthoathecata; family Hydractiniidae; genus Hydractinia; species Hydractinia echinata. The sequence continues at coordinate 855 of JASGCC010002316.1, forward strand.
AATTTGTTTTGATTCAGAGGACGAAGTTGATGAAGAAACTCGCCGAATGCAACAACTAATGGGTATTGGTGGCTTTGACACAACTAAGGTATGCCTCCATTATTTTATAAATTATTTGAAGAAATCTTAAGCATAATAAATATTTATTTTTTAATATGTCCCACGAAACGGATTAAAATCCTCGCTGCAGTAAAAGGACGTTGGATCAATTAATTCTGCTTGAATGAAAACAGCAAGCAGAGCACGTAAACCATTTGATAGCTCCTGTTTTTCAAGATATAAATTTGTGACACATATCGAGTGTTCTTGCTATTGGTTTCTATTGTTCCGAAAGTTTTGCAGGTGGCTTGTGTAATGTAATGTTTCTAATGTTTCAGGGTAAGAAACACGCAGATCATTCGGGGTTCGCGAAAATTAACAAGCCTGCCAAATATAGGTATAGTTATTCCGATAGATTCCTAGTTTCATTCATTCACTTATTCATTCATTTATTCATCACTCATTCGTTCGTTCATTTATTCATTCATTCATCTTTTTTTCCCCTTTTTGGATGAGATAAAGGTTAGAAAATTATACGAATTAATAAAATAACTGGTGCAACAATAAATTAAACTGTTTTTTAAAAGGATAATGTTTCCCACTTTTTTCTTGTTTGTTATATCTTCTTCCATTGTCGCATTTTTCTATTTCAGACAATACATGAATCGTCGTGGTGGATTTAACAGACCTCTTGATTGGGTTGGTTGATGTGATGCGATAAAAAATGAGGCGTAAATACAACAGTGGAATAGAGGCGCGCAGAAATTTGACATTCTGTGACAACAAGTATGAAACTTAAAGTTCGATGAAATATTACGACATTATAAAAGAACAAAAACACTAGAAAAAATGTAGTTATTTACGAAATTGTTTTATTAATTCCCAGTAGATTGTTCCTTTTTTCCTTCAGATTTTCGCTTTTGCAATTCTAGTTTTTTTTTTAGGCATCTGCAAGAAGAAAGTGTTTAATAAGCGACTTTTCATATATATACCAAGCTACAATAGGTTTGATAATGAGATTAAACAGCTACAGGGATATTATTCGCATATCCCCTAATTCAAGAAGATTGCTACATTATTTATGCTTTTTATTTTTTTAAATATAATGAAAAAATATATATAAAAAAGCAAAAATCAGATAAAGGATAAAGAACTAATCTATGTGTAATTTGGGTGTTTTCTTTTCGGTCTATTTCCCATCCACTTGTAAAAAAACATTCTATTTAGCAACAGTAGCGGAGACTGAGTTTATGTTCGAAACAAGATATGGTGGCTGTGTTACGTTACGTAACGGTCCTTTTAATTTTTCAATAAAGGCTGTTTCGGCATGAAGTATTTACAAGTGTTCTCTTGTACAACTGTTTCTGTGTGTTTAACCATGTTTGCGGGGTGTTTCAGCGAGTTTAAAAGTCGTGTCGTTTTGAAGTTAAAATGGAAAATAATATTAAATTAATGGAGAAATATTTAGTATCTTAGCGTTTTTTCCTTAAAATGACACAAAACATGTCTCTGAATCAACGATGACACCGGTGGAGCAGGGGTTGGTTTTGGTATTTTCTTCTTCCCACGCAATTTCTACCCCTCTTCATACTAACAATACAAAAGGGCGTTACCTACTTCGCCCCAGTGGACATAAATGTACTTTCAGAAACTATTGCTTTTATTAAAGTATTTGAAAGTGGCTATACCTGATTGCCATCATGAAAAGGTTGATGTTGTTATTGTTCGTCGTGGTTGTTTCAAGCAATGACTTTACCGGGTATTTATTTTTTTAGCGGCATCATGCTATTTTGCGCCGTGCGTTTTGCGTCTGGCGAAAAACAAATTGAAATGAACACAAAAAAAGTTTCGTGCGCTTTGTAACATACTTATAAAATTACCAACGCTAACATTTTTCAAGCTTACTGAGTTCAAAAAATACGTTTGTTGTAAAGGAAGAGAGGGGGCGGAGACGAATGAGAAAAACAAACATGGGGGATTTTTCTTTTGTGTATGTGTCCGCTTTCTGAGAGAACACATTCCTTTTTGCACGATTATTTATGATTAATTTGTAGATAATTTTCAGAATGACCGCTGGATTTGTAACAATAATAACCACTGTGGGGCAAAGCTGACTTCTAGCAACCTTGTGTCCAAAAAATATAACAAATTCCAAATTTAGAAAAAACATCTTATTCGGAAATGTTTGTTTGTGTTGAGTCATAACGCTTTAGCACACCATGAGGGACCATACATAAATGAGATAAGAATCTTTTTAATTTCCGCATTTAATTTTACAGTTCAATATTTTCCAAAAATATGTTGTAAAGTCCTTTCACCTGTCTAAAGTGGTCAAATAGTGTTAATATCCTAAAAAAATCAAACTCAACAGTGATAAATATTTTGAACAATATTTTTGAAGGAATAATCCCGGTTTGTTTCTGTTGAATCACATTACTTAACCACATCACCTCAAATTTATTTTTACTGTTATGTGCTTTATATAGCTACAAAAGCTCTAAAAAGCTCTTTCGGCTGTCGAACGTGAAAGATATACTTAACAATATCTTGCTCCCAGGTTCTGTTGCTAAGAATTAACACAAGACGGCAAGTTTGTCAAAAATTAAATGTCCTGGAAATGAAGCTGTCTTCTTAAAGTATTATTGTAATTTCATGTTTAGAGATCAAGTGCTACGAATGACACCTGCGACGGAGGAACAAGTTAATTTTTGAAGAAATGGATCGAAAGGACATCCCTTCAAGTACGGAGAAGTTCTCATAAAGAAAAACACATCAGGAACCATATGATTTCACTTTGTCGGCATTTGTGTCGGCATTTGTGTCGTGTTATTGACTTAGATCTTAGAACTCAACCTCGTCTCCAGGCTCCTTTTCTCCTTCTCGCAGTCTCGGACGCATCGAGCACCGTTTTCTTTATACCCCATAATTCACACGAATCAAGAGAATTTTGAACTTAATGGAAGAGCAAAGATTGGTAGAAGTGGAAAACTATGCATGCAACAAAAAATAATAAAATATTGTTTATATCAACAAATTGAAACACAATAGTTGAGTTTGTACAGTCAATGTTCAAGACATATTTGTCTTTTTAGCTTGATGTATGGAGGGAACCTGGAGTAGCAGGGAATGATGTTGATATACACATCAAAGCCTACGATCTTGGTACGGTGAACCCATGTTGAAACAAAATAACATCCCTTTCAAGGTGATGATGAATGATGTAGGACACGCTGTTGAAGAGGAGAGATCATCCAATCAAAAGAATGCGTTTTTTCTCGCGATTCGATTATAACCGATACAATCAATACTCAGAGGTTAGTTTTTTTAAGCCATCTAATTTCACATGGAAATGCTTTTAGCGCAGTCTTCCATCCTCCTCCCCAGGGTCCCTTGGCCCCTGAGCCGTTATTACGGAGCGCGCTATCAAATTAACCAAAAAGCCAAAATGTACTGAGAACAGGGTTGGATATTCTCAGCAGTTACTACTACTGCAATATACTGTATCATTAAGTAATAATAAAAGAGTCTATGACTGCACTGCAGATTTTACTTGTGCAAGATACTTTACAGATGTAAAAACACAACTATTGTGACTTCAAAGATCGCAAGTTTTCTTAAATCAAATCAGCTTGATTTAAACAAGGTCCATGATTTAAAGGAATTGTAGCAAGTTAACCTAGTAAATCAATTCAAAAGAATTAACTACTTTTTCTGCATTTCTGCATTAATATATCTCGTATCCTTCTTGTACATAATTATACAGTATTAGAAGCCAGTTCTACAACTGATTGTACAATATTGCATATTGTAACGGTTGAAGGTACCCTATTCTCACCAAAGGGGGTGGATGTTTTTTATATTTTATATTTCCTAGTACAGCGACAGAAAAGATTTCAGTAAGGAAGAAAGCACAGAAATAACCTTCGGAAACACTAATCGATAAAGACACGTTACTGTAACGGCGTTGAAGCTAGTCTTTCTCGCACGGTTAAAAGGGGAGTTGGATGAGTGTTTGAGTCCACAATGAGAATCTAATCTTTCTAGGTAAAAATGGAGATCGGAAACTTGGTTAGAGCACATCGTAATAAAGCTTCAAAATTTACAGTCGGCCGATCATATGAAGGTGATATAATAACAGGAATAAAGGTTCGTTCTTTCATAATATTGAAACAATGTTTCAAGATGTGTCCAACTTCAACAAATGTCTTAAATTCTTTTTTAGATTACAGATGGAAATTCTGTTAGTTCTAAACCAGCAATTTGGATTGATGGAGGTATACATGCAAGAGAATGGATTTCAACGGCTGTTGTCATGTACTTCATAAAGTTGGTAAGTAACAACGACAGGGACACAATAACGACACGACAACGACACGACAGCGACAGCGGGCAAGGAGACGAAATAAAACGACAACGACAAATTTTATCGACTTTCTAATAATAGAGATCATTTCCTTAAGCTATTGACAAGTAACAGTCGCGAAGTGTCACAAGCTTTGTCAAAATACGACTTTTACATTCTCCCTGTGTTCAATGTGGATGGCTATAAATACACCTTTACCGGTTCACGTGCACGATTTTGGAGAAAAAACAAGATCGAAAAACGGATGGTGTGTCGGAGCTGATCCCAACAGGAACTGGGATCATAAATGGGGAGGTAAACTTTATTTCGCTTTGTAAGTATTTTTTCTAACAAGAAAGACTTGTTGTAGTTTTATATCAAAGAAATGCCAATATCAGTGCACTCAATTTTACATTCGAAAATGTAGCACAAAGGGATTATAGTTAAAGAATTAATTTCAGTGCCTTTGTGGATTTTGTGCTTTTAAAAATCTGTGTGAATCTCAATCATAGCCATTTTACCCCATGTATCAATGTTTTTTTTAACTACAAGAATATGTCCGTATAAAATTTTGTAAAGACTGACAAGTCATTTATAATCTAACTTTTACATTGCCATGTCATATGAAAGTTTAATATGACTAGTGATTTTTTATTACAAACTTTATACATAGGTATTGGCACAAGCTCAAATCCTTGTAAAGACACATACCATGGATCATACGCCTTCTCTGAAGTAGAAGTGAAGAACGTCGCAAATTACTTACGCAAGATTTTCGAATTTAAAAGCGTACTGGAGCGTGCATGCATTCAGTCAGCTTGTTTTGTACCCATGGTCATGGACAACCCAACCAACGGATGATGATTCTGAAATAGTATGTACACTATAGATATCCATTAGCCACGCACATATGGGATAGAGGATCTCTTACTAGTATGGCTATGCAGGGTAGGAGGGGAGGGGTAAGTGTTCTTGGGCAAGCATGTACATATTTGCTTGGATAAATCCTTTGGCCTTAACATGGCAGTTTAACTTCTCTACCGAAGTTCGATCTCATTCACAGGGCTCTTTTACGCCTTTCAATGTCTGACGAGGACGCTCATATTACGGAGCCGTCCCGTCAGATTATCATTCATGTAGAAGTGCCCTAGGGACAAGTTTGATCCATGTATATCTCAATCAAACGATGAAGCTTGTTTTTCTTTCTCCAAGAATGAAGAGAGTAAATTGCGGAGTAACTTTCAAGTACACTATATTCAAACACAAAAACAAGACATCAATTTTCGAAATTAAAGGGCGTTATGGCTGAGCGCACAGTTAGCACACAAAAATGGTAACGTCAAAAAAGCACAAAAATAGTGCGCACGTACTTTATAGATTCTCAGTTTTCTTATCCAAACTCCTGTTACATTATTAAAACTATAAAATCTTTGTAATAAATTCTGTCTCCGTACTTATCCATGAACACATTACGTCACTCTCTTTAGTGTATTTCTTTCTGTTAGAAAAGAGTGGCAGATATTTTTGTCAACACAGTTCGACAGCGATATGGGACAACATATAGAGCTGGCCAACCTTCAACCATCTTGTGTAAGTTTCTTTACAAAATTATAACTTGTAGCCCCGTGTTTTTTTTAACTTTTACCGGTCAGGACAATATTTGGTTTCTTTAAGCTTTGGAAAGTGTAGCGCTGTTTTATTTGTTATTAATTATTAGTAATTCCTTTTAACTCTTCCTTAACTGGACAATACCGGACATTCTTCATCGTCCAACACGTTTAACGCATGTGTAGAAGTAGCTTTTTCTCCTCTTACTCTCTCTCTCGCATACCCTCTCTCTTTTCAATATATCATACCGTAAACACCCCTTCAAACTGTCACCTACTCCAAAAATCGGAAAATTTAATAAATGTCCTGGACGTTTATTTATTATGGTACATAATGTTCTCATTAGATCCTGCAACAGGTGGAAGCATTGATTGGGTTAGAGCTGAACTGGGTGTCAAATACTCGTATGGCTTGGAGCTCCGCGACACTGGAAAACATGGATTTTTACTACCAACTCAACTGATTAGCCAACATCAGAAGAAACGTGTGATGCACTGCTTGCTTCTATCAATGCTATGCAGTAAATTGTTGTAACAATAATTTAATAATAAACAATGTATTACAAGATAAAAAAATGGCAGTAGTTTCTCGTAGACGGGCCGTTATCACGTCATTGGGAACGAAGTTGTGTCCAAGATACTTGATTCACTCTAACATTTTTTTATGTTGGATGAAACATTTTCCCTTTGATGTACAAATATAGGAGACGTGTGCAGCATTTCATTTCTGTTCAAAATTTCAATGATGGAAGAAAAATCATTCAAGACATTGCGCAACACAAACGCTTTCTAAAAATGCATGCTGGCGCGAAAGAAGTCAAATATCAGAGAGCGAAAAAGAAGCCCTAGGGACAAGGTTTCTATATTATTACGTAGTACCGCTACACAGATACTATCTTTTCTTGAATAAACGCCTAATAATTGACAAAGAATTGAGCATTTAAATACACTTAAAACATGCTAATTGTTGTTGACGTCAGCACGGCCATTTCTCCCGAATTTTGCGATCTTCTTGGTCCACGACGTGGATTATTCCGTAGTGCGGTAGCGCTAAAGAATACCGCTAGCGAATTCTACACGCTCCCCACCCGTTTTACGTGTGCGCAAAAGTAGCGACTCTGCAGCCTACCAGCTGCAGAGTAGTGACCACTTTTTTGTCAGTGTTTGAAAAAATACAAAAACTTCCTGCTAAACTGCTAAACTTTTAAATACAGTATAGTTCGAAATACAATTAATGTCCTAAAACCTAAACTACCGACCCTACTGATGATGTCCTTGTGGTATATCCGTCAAACCTCCACAATGATCGTGATGCGTCTCCTGGTCCACCAACATTTCTTCATTGGTGTGATCTTCGTTAACGCGCGAATGTTTCACCCCAACGATAGTCAGAACATACCACAATGTTAATATGTTGCATAGCGATATTCGTAATAGAATTTCTTATCAAAGCGTTCGATTTTGTTGAATGGATGCAACTGTATGAAGTATTATAGCCACAGACTTGTTTCGAATGGGGTTTGGGTACAGTGACGGTACAGGAGTGTTTTGCGACATTTTTAAGGTTGTAGAAGGTGAGAACATAGGTACGAGGTTTCGCTTATCAAAAGCATTCTGGGAAAATTAAACAAATTGACAAAGAAGTCTAGACAGTAAAGCTTTACAGATGCGCTGGTGCTTGAAATGCAATACTTAGTCCATAAAAAATAAGCTAACATTTCTATCTCTGTTTTCAGATAAGATCAACCTCTTCCCAGACCTTTTTGGATTCCATCCAAATATAGAAACCTAGCAAGCCCTAGTGACGAGGTTGAAATACAATAATCAAAATTTAGAACTAAGTACAAGGTTTTGTATGATGATATTTTTTTGTGAAGTCGTTTAGAACTGTTGCCATTTACATATCTTTTTGCAAGTAAATAGAAGTTAGGCTCATAGAAAAAATGTTAAACGATGAAAAAACGAAAAATGTAGACACACCTTATTGGAGAAAAACATTTCGGACTAAATTATTCGCCGGACAAGATATCTGTCACCTTGAATTTTATCACTTTTTTTCATTTACTTTTTTTAGAATAGACGGTCTAATGACACCTCTGGATTAACTAGTAAAAAAAACAACAAATATAAATCTATATAAGTCACAGCCTCGTTCCTAGCAGGCTCTGGGAACGAGATTGTTTAAGGCAATGTTTTACAATCGTGCGCGAATCATATGCGCAGAATGGCTTTCTTTTACTAAAGATTCCGATTTCGTTTTCTCGCATTTGTCACCAGGACTTGTTGCCGTCAACGCACTTGCTACTTGATAGCTAAAAAACAAATTTCTTTACCGCGGCTTAACGTCAAGAAAGCAAAAACTCTGGAGAACAAATTTCTAGCTATTCAGTAAAGAAATAATCGTTTCACTGACTCTAAGTCAGGTTTAACCGACTTTTCTTTTTTTTTTACTTGCTGTACGGCTTCACTAGTTTCTTTCCAGTTAATTCGCAAGATCTTAGCCAACCTTGTTACAGAAAGAAATATTGTTTGTTGGAAGAGCTGACTAGTTCTATAAATTCAGTCTATATGCAATTCTATAAGTAATCAATCGCGTTCAAAAGACATAAGAAAATGATGTTAAATTTTTTTTACTACGGACATTATTTACGAATATTACATTCTTTTTATCTTGATTGTGCAACGTGTCTACGGTTGTTTAAAAAGTTTATAAAGACGGTACTTCCTGATTTTTCAACTTTGAACCCGATTTCTGGCCACTCCCTACCTCAAGGTTCGTGAATCTGAGCAATGCTTAGAAATTTAATTCTTTTCGTTTTGATTTTAAAGTTGAGTGATCACGACTTCAACCTCGAACCCAAGGCCTGTAGCGTTTTTTTGATATGAGGATGTCATCATCATATCAAAAATGAGGATGTCATCCTCATATCAAAACAACGCTACAGGGCCTGGGTTCGAGGTTGATCACGAGTTATGACTTATAAACGACATGTCGGTATTTCCACCTTGCTGGACGCCAATTGGCGTACTTGGGAATCTAAGAGTTAATCAAAATTCTAAGGAATACAAAGAAAGCGCTTTCTTACACTCTCGCCATGCATTTAAGTCAAACGTAATAAAGAAATTGCTGTCGTGTTTGTACAGCTAGGTTGATTCAGATGCTGGATGCTCTATTGAAATTACAGTCTTAAAATTGATGCTGTTTAAGCAGTAAGCGAAAGCAAAACAATGCTAGCAAACATCAACATAAACAAATGGCAACACGGGGGTAAAATTATCACTATATCAAAAAAAGGTTTTATTTAGCACTTCAAATAAGAAGACAATAGAACAATCCCTTCAAATTTGAGGAACAATAGCTAATAAATGGGGTACCAGTATATTTTTAGTAAATTTCCATTCTCCTTTATCCACCATTAGTACCCCGTAATAAACTTTAAGAGGTGGCTGATAATTTCTATGCTACAATTGACTTTCAAAGAGGTCTTCATTATTCATCTTACGTTTTCACAGAGTGGACTTCTGTGTTGAAAATATGTGGAAATTCTTAGCTCTGTTTCTGGTTGCTGCAGCGTATGGTAAAAATGAGTTTAGTGGGTAAGTTATCTGTTGGTAAAGACATGAATTTAAACCACATTTTTTAAAGCTATGCTACGGCTTCTGGTGGAAGTGTACCATTCTGATTATAATGACTGAACTTGATATACAAACTTGTTTACTTGTTTTTCTTTCACAGAGTAACTTCAAGGGGATTAAATTTGGCGGATGTTGTTAAGCAGAAAGCAAAATTAAAACCTTTTAAATCCTACTTTACTATAATCTCGAGAAAAATTCCTTGTTTATCATAAAACGCCAAATTTCAACATTTTTGCCAAAAAAAAATTTTTATAGATACTTTTATCAATATTTACGTTGAAACTGACGTGTAAGTAACAGCAGAAGCGCATTTCATAATGAAGTAACGTTTTTTTTTTTAACGAAAAACGCGGAATTCTGTAATTTTCCTTCCAGTTTAACAATAAAGTAAATTGCGGAACTCCAAGAATGAGCAAATTTTTTGAAATAAGGATGTGTTTTTTTAGCTAGTTACGCTGTATGTAAAGAAAACTACAAGAAACAAAATTGACTTTCAAAAGAAGTTCGTAATGGATTTTCGTGATTTGTAAACAGATACAAAATATTTGAGAATCACCAAAAAGTTTTTACATGTTTGTTTTATTAAAGTGCATGATTAAAAATTGACAATAACGTGTTAAGCATGATCGTTGATTTCTTAAATTTAGTGACAAAGTCCTGCGGATAACACCAACAACCGAGAATCAAGTGAAATATCTGAAAGAGTGGATTTCCCTAACACCCCTAGAGGTAGCGTTGTTACCTATATCTAAATAAATAAATAAATAAATGAATAAATAAATAAATAAATAAAAAAAAATTACCTTCTTTTCTACACTGACTTCTTTTTAGCTTGATGTATGGAGAGAACCTGGAGTAGCAGGAAATCCTGTTGATATTCATATCAAAGCATACGATCTTGGTGCAGTGAAATCCATGTTGAAAGAAAAGGACATTCCTTTCAAAGTGATGATGAATGATGTTGGAGATGCTGTTGAAGAGGAAAGATTATCCAATCAAAAAAATGCGTTTTTCTCTGGATTCGATTATAATCAATACAATACTTATGACAATGTAAAATATTTACTTTGTTTTCTTCAATATTGTACATACTTCTTCGACATTATTCTTTTCTGACAATGACCTGTTTATGCCATTTCTCAAAACGGCTGTCTGGAACTTCACTAATCCTCTGGAGTGAGGAGTCTACGACACATTGAGAAAACAATGGTTAACAAACGTTAAAGCGTATAGTTGCTATTTCTGCAACTTCCGCATTATGTAACAATTCAGCGGAGAGCTTAAAAAGTTCGATGCGTGCATGCCTTTTGAAGGGGAAGTGTTTATCACATTTTGTGGGACCAAATTTTGCCCTTCTTTGCAATAATTACTTATGAGTATATAATTACATATTTTAGATGAAACAAGAATTAAGGAGCCTCGCAAACAGATTCTCTGGAAAAGCTTCAACATTCTCAGTTGGGCGATCATATGAAGGAGAAGAGATGTTGGGAATAAAGGTTTGTTATTGTTGTTGTTGTTGTTGTTGTCGCTTGTTGTCGTCGTCGTTGTTGTTGTTGTCGCTTGTTGTCGTCGTCGTTGTTGTTGTTGTTGATGTTGTTGCTGCTGTTCTTTTGTTTTGTTGTTGTTTTTGTTTTTATTATTGTCGTTGCTGTTCATACACGCATTTACCCCTAGATAACAAATGGAAATTCTGGATCGAAACCCGTAGTTTGGATTGACGGTGGAATTCATGCAAGAGAATGGATTTCACCAGCCACTGTCATGTACTTTACGAAAGAGGTGAAAATATTACTTTCCTAGTAAAACAATAGCAAGTAAATAGTTTCCATTTTGTTTACTTTTTACTATTCTAGTTGTTAACAAGCTCTAGAAGTGATGTATCAAATGCTTTGTCAAAGTACGACTTTTACATTCTCCCCGTGTTCAATGTGGATGGATATAAGTACACACATAGGGGCGGGAGAGCAAGAATGTGGAGAAAGACAAGATCAAGAAGCGGAAACGGATGGTGTGTTGGAGCTGATCCTAACAGGAACTGGGATCATAAATTTGGAGGTGAATTTTGTTTTGCTTTCTTTTAAACAAAGATTTTTCGTATAAGTTATAAATTTCTTTGAATTTAGGAGGGGATTACTCTTTTGCAACATTTCCTTTAGAAATTTAACAATTAGTCAAAAAATGATTCAAAAAGTGTAAAAAAAATTAATTTGTGTTACACATGAAGGTCTAAAATCACAAAACTATTTAACGGTTCTACACTCTCAATCATAATAAAATTACAGGTAGTTAAACATCATAGAAACGAAAGATAAGCAACAAACAAAATGTGTTATCCAGGTTATAATTCTCAGAATGCGTACACTACGTTTGCCTTTTATCCACCCTTTACCCTTAGTACCCTTCATGTTATCCTTAGATAACTAAAGAAGCGATAAATCAAACTATGTTCAAAGGTATATGTATAAAAATGTAGAAATTGACGATAATAAAAGAATAACATAAAAATGCTGTGGCTACTAACGTCGGTTTCAAAGTGACGTCGCTATGTTTTTTAAGGCGAATTTGGATTGATACTCTGAGTACCATTGTAATGGCGTTTTTGGGTAAAGAAACGTCTTGTTTTCAAAAAAACCTTCACTACTCGAGCTACCATTTTCGGATCACATGCAAACAGAGGCATGTGATGTTCAAGATCTTTTTACATAGGTGCTGGTACATCGTCAAACCCATGTCAAGATACTTATCACGGTACCGCAGCTTTTTCTGAAATTGAAGTTAGACAAGTCGCGAACTATTTGAAAAAATTGAATTTGAAATCTTACTGGAACGTGCACGCATATAGTCAACTGGTTCTAACGCCTTGGTCGTATACAACTAGATATCCGGCTGATTATGATGAAATCGTAAGTCAATTTGTGTATATATTTAGTAGAGACACTATATATTAACTAAATAGACGTTACACACAACAAATTCTCGCGCTCTATCCAAAATTTACTCGATTTAATCGAAACTGGTGAAATTCTCTGCAGTGACCTGTTTGAATGCTGTTCGACCTTCTAAAGTATCTTAGAGGGTAAGGGGTGATTGATAGGTAATTCTTCTACGGTAATAATATAAACAAATTTGACAAGCTAAAAACGGAATTGCAACCAAAGCAAAATAGATTGTTGTTTGTAGAGATATGGAACAAATGTGGAAATTATTCCCTTTCTTTGATACATGATTTTTAGTTTTTGCTTTTGATTGTATACCCCTCTTTCCAAAGGGTGGTGTACAAAATGCATTGGTCAACCAAATTCACCAAAATAATCAAATGTCAACCCGCGCACGTTTTTCCGCATTGATTAAATGTGTAAAAAGAGTGAAATAAAGTTTTTTTTAATGTATTTCTATTGTAAATGTAAAAGTAAACCAGCCGAAAGGGCATTTTTCATTTTGACTTAATTAAGTTCGAAATTTTTAACAATTTCACACTTCAGTCAACAGCTTTTTGTGCATAGTGACATTTTGTTTAACACCCGTACATCACTATGTTATAGAAACGAGTCGCTGACATCTTTGTCAATGCTGTCTCAAGAAGATACAGAACGTATTATAGAGCTGGCCCACCATCAAGAATTCTTTGTAAGTACTACATGCTTTGATATAAGGTGCTTTATGAAATAAACATTTTTTCACTTTTTTGATAATTTTAGCACATTTTTTCAGTTAGAGTTTGTATTCGAATGTATAATGATTTCAATTGATGAACGGTAGCGCTAGATGTGAAGACGTGTTTATATCAAAAGAAAAGAAAGCATTTTTTTAAAAGGAGTTGTCTTATCAAAAACACGTTTTAGCTAGAACTTGACCATAATTAGAGAAAGATATATCCTATTTTTTCTAGAAAAGAGAAATTGCTATATGTTAAGAATGGTAAAAATTTTAAACAAGTAGGTATACAGCAAAACCTGATATAACGGCCAGTGGTATAGACAACCAACCATCTTAGATGATCACATTTGGGTCCCCTAATGTGTTTTATGGTCATATTTTCTACTCTATAAGACCTGCCTAACGCGACCAGCTAACCTCGTTCCCAGCGCCTGTTGTCTCTGAGATACAAAATGCCCTGGGGACGAGGTTAGCGATCAGCGACCGCTATTTTTTACCCCAATTACATTTGCAATTAAAGTTTGCATAACTTGAAGATCTCAGGACTTGCGTAATTTCAAAAAGTCTCGTTCATTTCACAAGTTGTCAGAGGCTGTCTGTAAAACCGTAAAAAACAACTTCATAATGCGTGATTCGCGAAGACATGAGGAGGGCGGTTTCTCTACGAAGGTTATACAGAGTTAATAAATCAAGTTATTTTCGATTGAATGCAATGAATTAGAAAATAATTATTGCATAATGATTTTTTGGGGATATTATAATTATTAATCGTTTTTTTTTTTATTATTGTAAAAGTAATCCGTCCAAAATCGAGTATTTTTCTGTTCAATTTCCCGTTTAAACAGGTAAATGTATTAGGGATAGATAGATCTCAGAGCGGTTTCAAGTAAAAAATTGCTTTGGCAGCCAACTATAATGGGGCTCCTCTCCCCCACCCCCGCAACCTCGACCATATTAATTTCCGTGCTGTAAACCGTTGTTGTTATAGATGCAGTCGCCGGCGGCAGCATCGATTGGGTTTATGCAGAACTCGGTGTAAAATACTCATATGCGCTGGAACTACGAGACAGAGGAAGCTATGGATTTGTGTTGCCAGCTCGGTACATCAAACCTTCTGGAGAAGAGACAACTGATGCGTTTTTGGCAGCCATTAATGCCATGAGATAAATTTTAATAGAAATAAAAAAATAAAAGACAAGACTGTTTGATTTTGAGGTTTTTGTTTTTTGGAACTTTCCTCAACAGAAAGCCAAAGGTATTGAAGATTTTCTCCATTAGCAAAATGATCCTAATAATTTTCACAGATAACGGATAATTCCGAAATTGAGAACAGACTTAAAAAAACAAGGACGTCGAGGATAAAATCATTATTAAATTTCAAAATTCAAATCTAATTTATTTTGGTAACTAACTTTTTTTAAACGATACCTTGCTTCATGCAACAGGATAAAAAAATACAGATCTACACACAGCATATACACATCCAAGGACAAGTATGTCTTATCAGCTGAACTAAAGAGGAGTTTGAACGGCGAACTCTTTAAGTTGTAGTTATTGGTATTGAAGCCAAATGCGTGGGCGATCTGCGCATGGTATGTATTCTAAAAAAAAAAAAAACTTGGAATACTGTGCATTAGTGTGCAATCTTGAATATCAATGTTTTGATATGTTCGAAATTTCCATTTTGCCTAGCAACGGTTGACCATGGCAACGAACTAAGTAAATTCTCGATTATCTCGATTAAATTATGAGATATTATGGTATCTAAAAAGTTTGGAAAAGACAGTTGCTCTTGATATTATTTATTTAGCTGTAAAGTCCCATAAATGAATAAAGTATAAGTTGTTTCAGTTCGTCCCATGGACCACTATTGTGACAACAAGATTTAGTTTACTTTAGTGACGTCACGCACGCTCGAGAGTTAATATTTTCAAGAAAAAAAGGTTTCTGTAAAAACATCAAGGATATTTTGCAGTAGCTAAGAGGAGTATGCGTTTTTTTCATATAAGCAACACGTACTATCTACATATCGCTTTTTGTGTTATATGGAAAGTAAAGTAGATATTTTTACTGCTGATATCAGCATATTTGAAACCTCGTGTCCGACTCTCCATATATATAGGAAAGAATTGTCCTTAATCGAGCCATGAATTGCCACCTTTATTAGCAACATAAGGCTGAAATCCTTTAAAAAAACTAAACAACTTTTAAGCCATAATTTTGACTCATAAGAAAAGATCTGTAGAAGACTTAATTAAAATGATGAGATTATACGACATGATGGGTAGTAAAGATCCAAAATGTATTTTTTAGTCTTTAGTTTATTATAAAAGCCTAAATGAAATGATATAAATAAATACATGAGATACACGGTAGAAATATACGTGTGACGTTATCTCAATGTTGCGACATAGAATTAATTATTCATAACGATATTTTAAATGTCCATCCCATTTATCTGTGTATGCGCGATACCTACCCATTACTTGTGGACCAAGCATATTACTATCCTTCTGTCGTGATATTGAAAATATATTTTCACGATTTATCGGAAGTGGACTAGAGCGTTTTTTTTTCGCTGCAGCATCATCGCCTAAGGTATCGTCTGTCGTAGTTTTTCTAGAATTGGTTATGCTTTTCCGTCGTTGTGTTTTTAACCAGTGACCTCTCCAAAAGTAAACCATTGGGTTAAAGAGCGAGTTGGAGATAATCAAGCACTCACAAGTTATCCTTATCTTTAAGTCCTTAACCATTATTATCCTACCAATAGCTAGCGGGAATGTAAGC
The DNA here is from genome assembly GCA_030067915.1 of Hydractinia echinata. NCBI lineage: Eukaryota > Metazoa > Cnidaria > Hydrozoa > Anthoathecata > Hydractiniidae > Hydractinia > Hydractinia echinata. The sequence goes on from JASGCC010002316.1 coordinate 16,926, forward strand.
AATACAAAACCAGCAGTGACAACGATAGCAGTTACAAAAGCAACTGTTTCTGTCCGATCTTGTTTTTTACTATAACGATGACATGTACTGATTCTGCGCACAAACCGGGCTTGTTTAGTCACTTGTCGTATCATAAAAGCATATAGAATACACAGCATTGTGCCCACAGCAAGCATGACTGAACTTCCAATGTACTCTGTTACTTCCTTTACTGAAACATGGGTGTATTGATATGTTGCAACGCTGCCTTGCAACAGAAATGTGAGAAACCACAAAGTTAGTATAGTGTATTTCATGTTCTTTTTTGTTACTAGAGTTCTGGACTTTAATGGAAACATGACAACAATTAATCGCTCCAATGAAATTGACAGTACGTGAAATAAGGAACCATATATGGAAAATTGAACTATCTGGTCCGCGAAAATATACAAATGTTCATATGAAATTGCACTCTTTACGTTAACAATGATCAAAATATAGACGATGCATATAGACAAAGCAAAACACATGTCTGCTACTGCTAAACTTATTAGTAAGTATTCAGATACTAACTTCTTGCGATTTTGACAGATTAGATATAATATCTCAATCAAATTTAAGGTAAACGCTAAGAAAGATAGCATCACTTGCGCCATGTAAGCTTCCAAAAGGGTTTCTAACGACGTAGGCGGCATCATAGGATATGTCGGATAATAAGGGTTCGCGTTGCACTTGGGAAGGCGACAATCACTGGTCAAGTTGAAACAAAATGTTTCATTGAAGCATTGGTATGTGGCGTTGGCCAGTGACATCTGAGATGCATTTAATGCACTATCGTTGCAACAGCTGTCTTGAAAGTCTTCGAATGTAAAATTAGAATAATTTCCAAAATAACCAGACATTTCGTTTTTTCACTCTTTTTTTAGGCCTGAAAAGAATAAGTTCTGTTTATCACATACGTTTACAATATTTGACTTGATTTCAAGTTTCGTATTCTCACTATGATTTATAATACTCAAAATGAAACGATCCAAAATGTTTTATCCAAGTTGTCAACATATTCCGCTCTCTCAAAGCTTTTTGTACTACGCTACTTCAAAACGATCAAGTTTAATCTGTTCAATAGTTTTAACTTATAAAGTCAGAGATTTGTAAAGATAGATTAGTATCTTGAATTAATGAGGCGTGGTAATAACTAAAAGTCTATTATTAAGTTAGAAGTATTTCCAAACAAAAATTATATGGTGCCTTATCTATTAAATATTTGATAATAAAAGAAATGACGATGGAAGGAAACAAAGATATAGTTGCAAATTGAGTGCTGTTTGAACAAGCTGTTAGCTCCGGACACATAGTGTTTTAGTTTCGGTCTATTATTAAACTTTCCACGATATAGGTTGTTTCCATGGATACAAATTACCAGATTAAAATAACCCGGAAAAATGGTAGAAACTAGATTAACCAAAACTGCTTTGTCATACGATAGATAGCGTTTTTTTTAATGCAATCACCCGGCTACAATCAGGAAAAAATATATTGGCAAGGGGACAAATGTGAAAGATCGCCCACGTTAGTATTTGCCGACCGCACCTTTGATGTAGCTAGCTAATAATACGATATGTTGTGCAACGGCGTTAACTAGCGTCATTTACAGCGATATCTCTCTATCACATCACTGTCAAGATATGATACAATTTTAATAGATAAAACCGATACATTAACAACGATTTAGCTATCGCTATTTAAGGTTTCTCTATTACACCCTGACATGCACAAAGAACGCAAAAGATTTGATGCAACTAAATGTTTTATGACCGACGATCAAATTTTATGCTGTATGGAACCTTTGGACGATTGATGCCATCTGTTTTATTCTCCACTCTCATCTTAATTTCATCTGACTATTCCTTTTTTGAAATCCTGCTATGCCAGTCTGGCTCAAAAACTATGCATGTATTTAGCTAAACTTTGTACTCCTTTGACAAAGCTTTTTAAAAAATAAGCCATATTCAGCTTGCAATGGATCATTCTAAACTTTACACTAATAAATAATTGTTTTTATATGGTTTAGTCTTACATAAAAAAACGAGTAGCTCTCAGTTCTCTAAAAATACTCACTGAAGAAAACATATATATGAAAAGCATAGTTACGAATATAGTTACATCAACTAAACTATATTGACAATATAGCTACAAATTACAAGTTACTTAGTTTGCTTCTAAAGTAGCTAATAGGTCGCTGCTACAACTTACAGTACAACGTTCACTGCTGTAGAAAAGGTTGAAGCATTCTCAGTAATTATAAGTAAAATATCTAAGGTAATCAAACTGCATAACACAGTGAATGTGACATGTTATTTAGCTAACCTGATAATGACGCAACAAGATTAGAAGACAGAACGACCACCACGAATGCACATGCATATAGAATTGATTGGCAAAGTCTCCACGAGGAAATAGTAAAATAATGCAGCTTGGGCTTTTTGAAAATCATTTCAGAAAGGCGAGCATGAAACATCCGACACTCACGGTCCATCCCACCTCAAAAGCTGACATGACAAGTGGTGTGGAAGTTTTTTCTCAACCTGCAATATTCTTTCGTTACAATCTTTCTTTTTCCTTTTCATTAATGTCCAATGCCTTAGAAAATTATTGGCTCATATATAAATTGCGTCAAGAACAAATCATAAAACAACATAAAGCTTTTATGGCACTAAAATGCAAAAATATAGGCTTCGTTGAAGTTAAGCTTCTCATTATTAAAATCCATCGCTAAAGACAAAGTGTTAAAAGACTCACAAAGTGAATTGCTGATCAATAAACAGTGCAATCTTTATTTCTATCTACCTAAGTGCAATCTACATGAACTAGTTTCAAAATCCGTTACACAGAAATCCCAAACCGTAGTTCATCCCAAAATCTTGTGATTGAGTACCAAACTCGTATTTGATCCGTGTTTTATCAAAAAATTTGAAAGGTGGGAATAAAAACGTTTTTAGACAAAGTAGACAATAAATCGCATTCAATGTTACGTAGGTGTTGTCTTTTGTATACAAGATATAAGCCCTTGAAAATCGTGCACTTGTTTTAACAGGGCTAAAAGTAAAAATAAACCACAACCTACAAGGTATGTTTAAATAATGACGTTTTGTAATTTTATTTTAAGCCAATCAAAATGTAAACAAAGAATATAATTATAAGGGGTTTCCTAACATGAGATAATCGCATTTGAAAAACCACACACAGACACACACAAAAAGTAATGTATTATTATATATAGCCCAGCTGTAAACTCCGTGGAAATATCCACTTGTTGACAAGTCAAAAAGTTGAATAAAGATTTACCAGATAATTTGCTCACAAAAAGACCAAACTGATTTCGAAAATGCATCACAAAAGGAACGAAAAAATTAACTGATCACAAATCCTACAACTTTTGTTCTGTTTACAATAAAACCTTCAGTTATTTATTCTAGAGTGCAAGAATAATTAATTTTTTGGGATTAAAAAAATAAAGCTAACAACGAATGTTTTGTTTCCTTATAATGGGATATGGTAATATTTTGGAAAGCTCTGCTGGAAAGGATTTTTTCATGGTAAAGCTGAGAGCCACAAGACTGTTTTTTCACTTTTATATATTCAGGCGCGACGCACATATAGCCTTGTTTTAAGGATTATTTCTGATGTTACAGCGATGAAGTGAGCAGTGTGGACGAAACCTGCGACAAACCACGGATCCAAAATTGTTTGACTTCGAAAACAACATAATCAAAAATGTTCCCCAACGACAAACCACGCATCCAAAATTGTTTGACTTCGAAAACCACATAATCGAAAATGTTTCACAACGATAAACCACGCATCCAAAATTGTTTGACTTCGAAAACAACATAATCAAAAATGTTCCCCAACGAGAAACCACGCATCCAAAATTGTTTGACTTTCGAAAACAACATAATTAAAAATGTTTCACAACGACAACCACATATTCGAAATTGTTTTGTCGACAGAATTAACAACGATAAATAACAAACAAGAGTAAGATAGACAGGTTTCATGGTGTGTACCAGTTGGACCAAGAATGTCATCTAAAGAGACAACTGTGCAAAAGCTGAATTGCAACCAAAGTTGTATAAATTTTAATAAAATTTGGTAAAATACAAGCTTTGAAACGGCTACGTTATTGATAGTTTTTTAATAGCATTGCATTAATCGTTGTAATAGGTGCGTAGCAACGCACTTATTACAACGATGAAATGATGCTTCTCTCAAACACCCCACGTTACCGTATTAGGATTTGCGCGATATCATTCTGCCACGGTTTTCACTTCCGCGAAATATTCTTCTGGAATACGAATTCATTCTATATAAAATTTGATGATGGCATATTTGGCCACTAAACGCCGGCATATAAGTGCAATTTTTTTAGTTAAATCGGAGCAATGAGCTGACACCCGCCCAACGCATTAACCAACACTTCTAAGACATTGTGAAAAGCTTGTAGCTACATTTCATGTCTGCGATAAGTTATTGACACCCTTAGGAAACGGAAATGAACCGAACAAGATTCTTCACCATTTTCTGAACAATTTTGACAGGAAGCATCAATAAATTAAATTTCACCACCAGTTCTTACAACAACAAAACAATTATGTTAATAAAGATATAAAGGTAACAAACCCAACTGACTGACAAAAATACCTTCAAACATGAAGGCTTCATAAAAAGTCCCCCAGTCGTTTTAAAAAAAGTCAAGTGTTACGTCAAGGCCGTAGCAAACTAGGTGACGACGGGAGGAGGACGCCTGACTTCGAAATTACCGTTGATCATGCTTAGAATTAGTGAAACTTGTGCGAGCATTTATTTATGCAATCTGTGCGTTCTAGAGAATATGTTACGATTGACATGAACTGAAAAACAGTGTTTACAACCTGACAAAAAACAAACGAAAAAAAAGTTGAAGAAAAGCAGTGAGAACCAACAATACACTGAGTGAATCTCAAATTTGGAAAAAACGTAATTGAAATCGCATACCTCTAGCACCTCTACCTCTAGCATCAACAAATATTACTGATGTAATATTTATGACGTAAATATTACATCAGTAAAACTTTTCTCCAAGATGAGAACTACTCCACATGAGCCCTAAAACGATTCCACAGTTTTCTATTTTCATTCAATTTTTTATCAGAAAGTTTGATTTTATTTCTCTGTTGGAAATTTTCACGTTGAAAAGATGTCGAGAAAATTTCATTGCTTTGCCTAGAAAAACTTAAGTTTAGTTAAATGCGTAAGCCAATAAACAAAGGTTTATATGGACTTGTTTTCTTTTTAAAGGTGGCATATTTAGCCATTACACATTAAGTGTCGTGCAGTATGTTTAATAAGTCACAATCTACCAACTTTTAATTAATTACAAGAATATCTTTTGAACAACCATTTAAATTTAAAGCTGAGATTTTCACAGAATTTAATATCACTATTTAATATCGAAATTGAAATAGGGGAGGAAATTATTTTGAGAAATTGATATCGCCCTTAGAATGATTAAGTGGGGTTATAGATCGTGGCATGCGTTTTGCTAGATAAGATATTGATTTTTTTGAAACATTTTAGTTATCTATAGGTATATTCTGAATTAGAAAAAAAGTCCTTTTAAGAGTCTTCGACGCCCAACCATAATGGCAGAAATTTAGAAGTCAACTACCTTACCCCCACTAATTCCGTGCCGCAAACCTACAGTTTAAAGATTTTAAAAACCGTTTGCACAGTACGAATTATAGAATTAATTGTAACTCTAAAAAATTCACTTACCGAAATAACCAGTACAAGAATATCAAAAAATTATGTACCTTAAGTGAATTAATTTTTGTGGGATATAATTTTTGCGGATCTCGCGAGTTTTTGACAATTTCGCGAAAATTAGTTCTTGCGAAAATTATTGAAAAACTATTTGCGTAATTCGTTAAAATTAATTCCTGCGAAATTTAGACTTTTTTGTTTTTCTTTTTTGTAAAAATGATTTATACTAATTTTTTCTTCTGATTTATGGATGTACATCCTCTGGATCCATGGATGTACATCCATGGATCCAGAAGTACATATAATATAATGTATGAATTTTAACTACAGCATGCTTTATTTAATGTCTTCTGCACACTACCTTGACAAACGGTGTAAATTAAGAAACAAAATGTCAATAAATCTTTTTTCTTGCGAAATTCGCGAAATATTAGGAATTTCTAACTTCGCGAAAATTAGTTCTCACGAAAATTAATACCTCAAGTAACAAAATTTTAAAACGGCTTACAAACGTTATACATAACACAAATTAAAAAAAAAAACTTACGACGAAACAAGCCACAGATTTCGAAATTTATTCTTTCGTTCAATGTGAAACGTCTCGTTGTTAATTTCATTAAAAAGGCGGGAACAATAGCAAAGCTTTTGAATGTACTAGACTTTTATCTTTGTTATTATTGTTATCTAGTGGTGTTGTTTTCCAAATTCAGCGGGATACAGTTAGGCGCGACACGCAAGTGAGAGGGGCGTACCCCGGATAAAAGGGGCTTTATTTTTTGTGCAACTGTTGTAGAGATAGAAAAAAATTCTACAGCATGCGTCGCTTTATTGCGCAACATGTGTTACCAATAAAGCTGTACAACAGTTAAAGGAGTCTAAAAGTTTTTATGTTATGCCACGGCTAAATTTTAATTTTGATTAACGGCGGCTTAGTATACCTGTCCCGTAACAAGATAGCCTACGTGCGAATTTTTAGATGTGTTCACTTTATGTAGCAAAGGGTTGGGGAGGGTTCCAGGGGATCGGATAATGACGGCGTGCTGACATCGGCAAAAATTAGCACTGTTTCGGATATTGGATATTGGATATAACCAAATACCCTAGTCTCAAAGTCCGCCGTGAACAATGACAAATGACACTTAGATAGAAATGAAACATTATCGTCCCCAGAGCTCTTTGACATAAAACCTGGGGTTTATCTCAAAGAGCTCCGGGGTCAAGAATGAGAACTGAGGTTCTTGATTGCTTATGGTCACTATCCTCAAAATTCCACCCGCTTTGCCACTAATTTATGCTTCAGGTTGTAGGTCAAAACATTCGGTCAATAATATGTCGATTTTAGTTGATAACTTTATGGATGAACGCCATTCTTGACCCCAGAGCTCTTTGAGATAAACCTCAGGTTTTAATCTCAAAGAGCTCTGGGAACGAGAATGGATGAACACAATTTTTTATCTATCCACTACCAGTCAAATTTGAACTGACAAATGTCAAAAAGCAAGTGTTAGAATTTTCATAAACCTGCTAATAACAAACATATTTAAACATTGCATATAATGATATTTTAAAATTATCCTTTAAAGTGTTTTATCCTAAACTCAAACACAAAATAAGCGCTTTAATAATGGTAGGCGCCACGTCTCCAATCAATGCTTGCTTTAATTTCCGTAAGGCTATTCTGTAAGCTATATCGTACCGAACCGAAATCATAAAACATTTATCACACCTCGATTCGAGCCGAGCTGAGTCGACCCAAACTGAGCCCTATCGAAATTTCCAAGTAGCTATATTTAACAACAATCTAAAGAATTTTACAACTCTATGCGCTTGCTTCTGACGGCTTGGCTGGGCGCAGCTAGATATTAGTTTTATAAGCTGTACCCAGCACCCAGCCAATCTCTGTAAATATTTTATGAGTTTCGCTTGGTACGCTTATAAATGGGCCTAAAATGCAGTCACATTTGATTGATTGTTTGTTTCGAAACTAAAAGATAAACCTTTTATTCGACAGCTTCATAGTAATTTATGAAAATTTTATATCCTTTCTTTCACAGAAACAACTTTGTATTACGTTATTAGATAAAAGACTAACAGCACTTCTCCTTTTGTTCTTGTTGTAATTTTTTTATTCCCGAATATTTATGTTTTCCAATTACCAAACGGACCTTTCCAATAAACTTTACATCTGTAAGAACATAAGATTAAAATTTTAACACAAAAAAAATTTAAAAATTATTCTCTATAAGTCCTTCATCCACCCTTGTTTTTTCTTTCTATTTTCTTTCTTTCTTTTTTCAGCCGATGTAATTTGAAGCACAAAATTAATTTCTTACATTTTCCTGTAAAAGGTGAAGATATAGAACAGAGGAAACGATGCAAACAAGATTTATGATTTTTTGAACTGAATTGAGTTTAGTTCTTATTTTATGCAAACAACAAAAACCCCAACTGTATACATGAAAAAAGCTCGGTCAAACAACATTAAATAAAGTCCAAATTATCAAATAAATAGCATGATTTGATTGGTTTACGGTACAATTCAACCCTATTATCTATGGGCTTTTTAACCCTTGTTTGTAGTCATTGCGGGTGGGGCAGGGGCGATATGGCCTCTCCTAAGATCTCAGGCTCCGTAAATAGTTGTCGCATGACACCTTGACACATTGAAACTTTAATCCAATGTGAAAGATTAAAACGGGAAATAATTTTATTTTGCTCACGTGACTTACGTAATCTATGACTTCGCTTTATAAAAATATTAGGCGCATTCTAACCGGGTTAGAGATACCAAAGCAATGTATTGACAATATTATCTTAATAATCTAATACAGATGATCATTCCTCTTTGACAAGGATGTGAAAAACAGTGATCAGTATCTATATAATCTAAAAAATCTGCTCTGTAAATGACGCATATTCCAATCTGCAAAATTGACTTAGCAAGATTGCACTCTAAATAAGTTGAAATGATAAATAAACAATAATTACAACAAATACAGTGTATAAAGTGAAGATTTTACTGATACGGCTTACTCTCAGTATAAATAGAGTTACAGGGGTTTGTGTAGCGCCATGCTAACTGATCTGCTGACCTTGTGCCATTATTAAAATGGTACCATAGCAACGTAAACAACACAGTCCGTCAAGGAGCACATACCTCACAGCTCCATTTGTACTTTTATCTGCATGTTCGAGATTTACATTGCGACTTTAAAATCGCGTCAGTTACACATCAAACCAAGGAAGAGTCTTATCTAGGAGTTCCAAGCTGAAACGGGATGTTCTTTGTTTTAAAACTTATGTACGTTCATAAAGCAAGTCAAAATCAGTGTTTGTAAGTTAAAACGAAAATATGGTTCTAGATAATTTCACTTATATATTTTTTGTGAGAGATGAAAATCCCTTTGTATTTGCTTGCGTCATTGTGATACCATTTTAAAAATGGCTTTCCAAACCAGTTAATATGGCGCTATACAAAACTCCATTGAAATGAGCTGTAGATCAAACAAATTCAACCAAAAAGCGCTACAGGCCCTGGGTTCGAGGTTGCAAACAAATTATCATCGGGAATTTTTAAATCCGTGTCAGTCAGGTAATGAGAAATAAAACTAAATCTATTTTGTGTAATATGTGATTCATTATTAGATGAATAAAAAAAAACACTCTATAAACTCAAAGTAATTATTGAAAAAAGGAACAGAATAAATACTATTGCCAAAAATATTGTTTTAGGCTTAAAATCCTTGAATAAAAGGAAGATTAAAATTAAAATTAAAAAAACTAGCTAATATCAATAACAACCAAAACACGGAAAATGTTGTAGAAACTTTCCTTTCCCTGTGCATGTGGTTTTAACCTTCATAATCATACACAGTCACGCTTTTCAATGGTCTACTTGTAACTTTGCACGGCGACATAATTAACCGGTCCGCAAATTTTATCCTTCATATAAAATGTTTACGATTCCTTTTCTTTGGACTACTTCCAAATTTTAAGAAAATATGACTAGATAAAATTCTGGTAGCTATACATTAGGAAAATTATATAATTTGCTATAGTCCATCTGACTCCTAATTTATTGTAGTGCGAATGAGCCTCAGTTTATTTATTTGGGGAGGACTTATTTGAGGACTTATTCGAAGGGGAAAGCTTTTTTCGAGGAATAATGTTGGCTAGCTAGCTGGAGTTGCGTTGAGAATGCTGTACTGGCTTTAGCTGGGTCTTTTAAACACAGGGAAAATTTTATCAAGTACAGAAATAAAATTTGTACCAGTATGTGTGAATAAAATTTCATAGCTACTTACGTCGAAATTTTATGGACTTCACAGTTTGCTTTCTTCTATACCTTCATGTTTTGTCAAAACGTTTTCTTTGAAAATTCTTTACTGAAACATTGAGTAGATAGTCATGAAAATGGTTGTTACTATACTTTCAACAGCTGCAAGCTGAACTAAAGAAACGATTTTTCAAAACCAAAAAGTAAAAGTATAAGCTAGTTCGTGAGGTTGTTGAAATCGCCTGCTGTTTTCTTCAGTATCATCAGTCACCTTGTAATTTACTGACCACACACACATAAAAAACAAACCGCCATTGAATAAATATAATATGTCCCTGAACATATATACACCCGCACATTGATGAAGTGTAATTTGTGTTTGTCAGAGAAACTGGAAATAGCTATTTATAAGGACGATAATATTTTAAACAAAAAGAACGAGTTAATTTCTAAATGTAGACACGTAAACAAATACATGACTCTTACGACACGACACAAAAGATTGATGACGTGAACGAAGTCATTGTAGTTTCTTTTTTAAGATTTATTGCATTGTAATTTTTAACGGTTAAGAACTCAACTGATGATTGCAAAGGCATGAAAACTTTAAGTTTTTGAGAAACTTGTGTAGTTTTTATTTTATTTTACATAAGATAATATTTTGCTCTACGTAACGTATTGAGCACTTTTCTTTGAAGAAGAGAATACACATTAAAAAGTTTTAAAATACTTAATATATATTTGATTTCATTGAATACAGATATAAATCACTAAATCACTGAATGCATATGTAAATTTACTAAATATAATATAGAAATTACTAAATGCGTATATAATATATACACACAGAAACTATATATATAATATACATCACTGGAGTGCAAAGCAAGTCGCTTGCTTAGTTTATTTAAACAATTTTAAAGTATTGACTGATCAATAAATGCTAATTTATTCTTGCAACTTGTGTACCAAGACTAGCTCAATGTTAATAAATATTAATAATTTTAATTATATATTATTACTATTTACTCAAGATAGCCTCTTCAGTTCCTAATGGTACTGTTATTTTCAAGGCTCATGCGAAGGGTTTTCTAGAGCATTTAAGGCTCTCATTTGAGCTACAGCAGACGTGCAAGCACAACAGCGCCGCTCAACTATTCTTATGCTGTACGTCAAGCAGAAAGGATCGATTTAAACTTTTATAATCTGGCATGACTTGGTGTGGTTTGTTATACTTTCGTAATACCGTCTGATTTTCACTTTTTTTTATAAGAACAATTTTATAAAAAAACATGAGCCACAGATTTTGCAATAAAAACAAATTAAAAACAGCTTCAGGTTCAATTGATTGTTTTTTTTTCAAAAATTAAGAACATCCCGATACTGACTTTTGCTGCGAATTAAAAATAAGTCAAGATGTAAATTCTTCATTTTCTTACTTACGTTTTTATGAGGAACTGCACTTCATAACAAACTAGTAGCTTAATGCCTCGCATCAATCACCACAGTAACATTATACATTATGACAAAAGGTATAACAAGAAATTGGATGAACATCAAATGGTTATTTTAACAAATTGGAAGATTATTTAAAAATTGACAATTCCAACGGAACAAACCTCATTTTAGATGATATAAGGCGAAAAAGGCATTATTTTATGTTTTGAGTTTCTTTGTTGTGTCAAAATCATGTTTTTGATTGAATGCCCCAAATTAAGAAACTTGTTAAGGAACAGAATGTTTGCTTGCTTGGTTTCTTTCTAAAAACGTGTACAATAAACTACGAAATAATATTTATATTGGTTCAATTGATCATGAACACAATTACAGAGCTCTATTTTGTAGAAGAAGGAAATGAAAATTATATAAGTAAGAACAAAACGAGGATGGATTCTGAAGTTATGTTCTTAAGACTTATAAACAAATAAGAACAAAGCAGGATGAAAAAACCTCATAAAAAATAAGAGCAGCCAGCCTCGATTTAGGATTTACTGGTTATTATAAACAAGTTATAAACAAAGCGTTTAACACTAAGAACAGTCTTCGTTGTTAAAACGTGATGTTTGTCTTAATTTTAATTTTTTATTCTGTTGCGTAAAATTAATTCTATTCTCTCGTGTAGAAATAAAAGAAATTTATGATTAAAAATGTATACAGGTGATTGGCTTAAGAAAGCAGCTTCTTACGATGATATGATTTAAAAAATTATTTAGCGGCTGTCCTACTTGCTTCAACGGGTTTGTTTA